>JAQIXG010005153.1:0-11822 GCA_034700105.1 Oconnorella tubifera | reverse complement strand
AAGAGGGTCTATCCGGACAGCATATTGTCCGGAAAACGGAAGAGGGTCTATCCGGACAGTATATTGTCCGGAAAACGGAAGAGGGTCTATCCGGACAGTATATTGTCCGGAAAAATGAAAAGAATAACGTAGAGCAAACATTTCATGTTGTTTGATACTTTATACTTGTTTAATGTAGTAGACGTCATTCTGTATTTGCACATGATACACTTTCAATTTCAATGTCGATCCCGCTGACTCGTTACAAACATATCAGCAGTAGGCCTATACAATAACAGATTATAGGCCTACTTGCTTGAGCTCATTCACATTTATGAAATTACAGTAGATGCAAATATCAATATTGCAATTTAAAACATGCGCTTCCAAAACTGAACGACGTTTCAGAAATTGACAAAGGTTGAACCGACGTCTTTAGAAATTCTGATGCCCTATAATTCAAGAAAATTGTTGTTTGAAATGTTTTGTTCTACATTATAGGCCTATACGCACACAAATGTTGAAAGTATCTTCTCACTCATGAATAACTTGTGGACAGATAAGAGAAACAGAATGAGACCAGAAATTGTCAGTGAAGTAGGCTTACTGCGCGTTAAAGTTACCTATAACTTAAGATGTTCTGAGTTTTTCGATTACCCTTATAAGCATATTTGTAACTGATTAAGCTAGAAAAAGTGAATAAATTAAAAAAAATAAGATGTCTAACTTAACTTGTCTAACTTAACTCTTAAACAATTCCAAGACTTCACTTACTTATAGTCAACTGGATCAATTGAATTTTAATTAAAAATTTAAAAAGTTCATATTTCCGTAAATTTGTTCAATTATTAGTTTATAATGTTTATATTGAACTGATCATTAATCTAATTTACCCCATACGGGAGAGGAAGACAGCGATAGCCTACCCACAGCTCCGGAAAAACCTTATTTAGCAATTGAAAAAATAAAACGATGTGTAAAAAAGGAAAAAAACGGGCTCCCATATAGTTAAAAATGGCTCCATTTTGTGTCAGATGCTCGGAAATCGCCGGAGGCTGGGGCTCCGCCCCAGATCCCCTAGTTATGGTGTCTAATTGCGGTGGATAAGATTCGTCGGTAGTCGCCACTTGGTCGTTCTACTGACAGTGTCCGGAATTGTCCTATACAGAAGTTGGCAACCCTATTTAGAGACTTTTTTAATAATGGATTTATTTAAGCTAATGCAGAAATAAATACAATTTTAAAGCAATAATTTGTAAGATATGTCTGCATTTTGAAGAAATATTATCATAAATATAAATAGGTTTGATAAGTAATTTAATAAATAGAAGGCATAGTTGCAGAGTTTGACTCTTTCTTACATAATTTGACTCATAGTTGAAAAGCATAGTTTAGAACTTTAATAGACACTGGTTATTTGTGAGTTTCCCAGCGCTCATATAATAATTATGATTATTATTTCATTTTTGAAAAACTGAAATCAAAATAATAAAAATTGTAATTACTTCAAAATTCATTACTATAATGAATTTTGAAGTGTTGCTGTTTTTAAGTAAATCTTGAATATACAAACTGTGAAGTTTATAATCGTCATTGCAATTATAATATATTTGGATATTTCAACATTTATGTCGAAAGTAATTTAGAACTATTAAATAACCGGGCTATATCCAACGCTAGTAATAATAATAACAATAATAATAACAATGGTAATAATAATAATATCGAGGGGCGTATACGCAGACTCTAACCCTAATATATCGAGTTACTATCGAGTTCTTTAGTTAATAAGACTAGTAATATTATTTACAAATCTAATAACATGTATTATAATAATACATTATATATTTATGGCATGCATTTAATTCTACGCCGTCACCTCGAATCCAGAAGCATTTCAGTTTTTGGAGTGTAATACTGATTTATTGGATAACTATAAACTTGTGTATTTAACCAGGTCGGTTCTTATGAATATTGAAGATGTTATTATATGAATAAATTAAGTTTCATATCAGTAGTAAGCGTCTTTTGCCAGATTTTAGGATAAATGTATACAGTTCACAAATATTTAAATTTTGATAATAAAAGATTGATAATAAACAGGGGCGTTATTTGAGGTTGGCAGGAGAGGGGGAGGCAATTGCCCCCTGATTTTTGAAAGTATATTTTGAACATATATTTGGATAAACGTGAATCATTTTCCTCCTCCCCCCACAAAAAGAAAAGGGAAGTTGTAATATTTTGGCAGAATTAGTAATATCTGTATATTTTGCGCAATAAAGTTGAATAATAATAAGAAAAACAACCAATTTATATTTATATTTATAATAGCTTGAAAGATCCGGGATCATTTTTAAATTTTACCCTAGATCCTGTCTGTGTTACTAAATCCATGCGTTTTATTTCAGTCAACAGAAGTATCTCTTTTTTGATCAGTGAAGTACTTCTGACAGTTTTATTCATATTTTAATTAAAATTTATAATAATTAACCATCATTTTGTCCTTTACAGTTTAAAAAATCCCTTATTTTATATTTAAATTTCTTTTCATTATATTAATCATTATATAAACTATTTGTATATATGTTATAAATATAAATTGTAAACCATACACTGTTTGATGTAAATGAATTACAACCAAATTGATACTTAGTACAATGCTTTGATTCGTATAGAATATTATAAATGCACGCTGGAATTGTAAAATAACACTAAAGATAAATAAATAATACGAAATGTGTACAATATATAATAAATTATCACAGTATATTTGGAGGCGGTTTGTGTTATAATATTAGAGCTGAAAATTAAAATCAAAGCAATTAATGACATAAAACACTTGATATAATATATAGCACTATAGTAGTTAAAATATATCTTATATATACTGTACTTTAAACATTGATATATAATATAATATCAACTTTTTATTTTTATTTTTTACTAAATTTGACACAGTTGCGATGGATTTATATCAGGTATACGGACATTTCGTCAAAGGACGATTTGTCAACGGACTGTTCGTCAAGGATATTAGCTTAGGTTTAGGGTTAGGTTTAGGGTTATGGTTATAGTTAGGGTGAAGCTTAGGGATATGGCTAGGGTTTTTTAGAATTGCTCTTCATAGGAATAGTTTTTGACGAACAGTCCGTTAACGAATCGTCCTTTGATGAAACGTCCTAGAACCTTCTATCAAGGCCATGAATGTGAATATGAAAGAAATGCATTTTATTATATCTACTTAATGCTTGTTGTGCCTTATTGACTCTTTCTAAATTACATTCACGTGCAAATTGTTTAACATTTATACGCTATATTTCCTATTTTATGATAAAAACAGTCTTATGAAATTTACAATAGATTATTGTTCAACATATGTATTTATTCTTTATAGACTTATTAAAGCGGTTTGCATCAAATTCTAAAGTATTATCGTTAATCTTATGTTTTGAGTTTTTTAGATCTATTAAACCCATTGGTAATAACATTGACACGAAGCCAAATATAATAATAATACGCTATATATCAGATTATTTCATTTAAACAAGGATATATTGTTGGGGCTAATCAGTATAATATAGAAGTAAAGCCATTCAAAGTCCACATTTAAACTGTTAAAATTATGCGCGCTTTTTAACTTAATTCAGCGAATTAATTTATCACGCTGCAAGTTTGCAAAGTTCGCTGCAAACTTTGTTTATTCAAAAATTAACCATTCGAACCTATAATTATAACTAGACTTTTAGTTTTACTTGATATTTCTTTCACCTGCAGATATTTGTAATTAAACTAATTTATTCTTATATTTCAAAGTCAAGTGTTTGGAGTCATTTTTAACGAGCGATTAACCGGCAGTATATATGTTAATTATGTTGAAATTGTAACTGACTGTATAATATATGTATTTCTAAGTCCGGTATTAATATAGCATAACTATTGTGGTTATATACTGACAGTGACTTTATTACATTGTAATTCTATGCAAACTACGTGATGTTATGAGTTTAGTACACTAATTATAGCTAATTACAGTTTAGATCTGCAGCTAGCTTATTGTATAGCCGATGTATAATTAACCTAAATACTAAGTTTTTATTCAAAATTTTTACCCTCAGGATAAAAATGTTCTAAATTTATTCAGAAAATTTTTGTTGGCTTTTGTTACAATAATAAATTTGAAACAATTGTTAGCTATATCCATGAAATCCACAATTCAACTGTATTTTATTATATTTTAATATAGAATGTAATCAATTTATCAGCAATTTAATGATAGTTTGTTTCAGTTTAGTCAATTTTGAGCTTATATTACTTGTAAATAAGCTGACGTATTATTTGGACTCAATCTCTATAGTAGGACCTCTACTCATATATAAGATTATATAAATTAGCTGATTTATTGATTAACAAGATGAATTTATTCTAAAAAATATAGCAGTGCTATTTGACATAATAAAAGCAACATTATTGTTATGCATTGTTTTAATTATTTTTAATACAACGTTAGAAAAGTATTTTATCGTGTGATTTTTCTATAGGTTACATCTTTATCGCTCTTGATTTTAACGATAGATTAAATTCAATAGATATTTCTGATTATATTCTCAACAATTGTGACAAATACTGTTAATAGTTAGTAACATGTACGTTTTATGACAGATCTATGCTTGTAAAGACTTTATTATTATCATCATCATCTGTCGCTTTGCAATTTTTCATTGTAGTGAAATCATTGTAAGATTAAGTTATTCAATTTTAGATATCATGAAATCGATTGAAAGTAAGCGTCAGCTGCCAAATTTATATAAATTGTGCTTAACACGATGGTGCCCCGACAAATCGGCCAAGAATATTCGTTTAACAAATTTAACCCTAAAAACAACCCGAAATCTATAACAACAACCCTAATCATAAATGTATGTCAATCTGTCGTTTTAGGTGTCACAAGCAGGATTATTATAAATCTAATTGAAAATGTAATAATAATTATATTATGAGTCGTAATATCTGCTATATCAGATAATAAAATAGAGAATTTATAACTCTAATTACAAAGTAATTTTAGGATAAAGTGATTGTTTACAATCGATAAATACTAATTCACTGCTATAAAGTGTATACTTTATTATAATATAATTAAGTAGCTAACGATAATATTTATAACATAATAATGAATAATACCATGAACATGGTCATTATTGTACTTAATAATAATAAATAATAATAATAATAATAAATCATTTAGTCATCGATATCAACAAACACTCATGTATTATTAACATTTTGAATTCGTGCTAGTTTGTTGGATGCCAAATGTCACATTAGCACAAAAAACAATTAGTAACATGTTGTGATTAGGGTATGACGAAACAATTTATTAGAGAACGTTTTATCTCTTAACACCAAATAATATGTAAGACTACTAAGAAGATATTTTATTTATATAAAACTTGCAGAATGTTTTTTGTACAATAGTCTAAATATTAAATTGCTCAATTTAAATGCATAATTTAAGACAGTAAATACATTTGTATTATTAATCGTCAATTGCGCTTTTTCAGATCGTGAATAAAAAACTGACAATGTATTAAATCATCATTTTATAGACTATTTATAAGCTCAATCATGATATCAGACGTTCAGCAATAAGAATATTATAACAACTATTTTCCAACTTTTTTCGTTTGGATTAAAATCAACAACAACATGGCCGCGATATCTTTCCATTCACAAAGTCGCAATTATTTCACGTCCGTTTTAAGCTCAAAGAACTTCAAGTTCCTCTTCTTCCTTATTCTTGTTCCAACGTGTTTCCTCTTCTTTGTTCTACGAGGTCCCGCCATTTTCTACAACGTTCCCGTCTACACGAGTTTCCTAAAGGGAAACATTTTCCACATGGAAAAAACTTCATCGAACTTTCTAGACAAACATCTCTTAGGTATATTTCTGATTATCGACTCAAAGGCGATGACCTCGACATTAGATCACGTGGGTATCGTCACAAAATATCTCGACAATGACGTCACTTTGGCACGATGCCAGCGCGCCAAATCCTGCCGCGTCCATCTTGTTTTTTACGACGATGACGCGGGTTTTTCCGACGCGAAATTCCGCGACGAAATTTCCCGGCGGATTAACAGCACGCGCGTCGCGTCGGGAAAATTCCTTGACGCTGGGTTTTCCCCGGTGATTTTACGCACGATTAAGGATCGGTCATGTGACGCACGGGAATTAAATGACGTCATAAAGGAAGCTTATTTATTCGGTATGGATTATTTCCTCGTGGTTTTTTCTCAACAATTTGAAAGTAAATATCCCCTAGTTGGGGTCTATAACATGGCGAATGTTTTATTTACTTCTAAGCCTTCTAATGTGGGGGTTGCAATATTTTCGGAAGAGAGGGGGGGTGAAAAAATAACCGGGGGGGTGTTGGTTCACGCGACACATTTGGAAATATTCGGCTCAATGTTTGTTTTTGATGTACCCACGTTGAAGGAGGCGGTGGGGTTTTTAGGGGGCGTGTATGGGGGCGCAAGGGTGTGGTGGTTGGTCGGGGGGAAGCAATTGGGGGTGTTGAGGTCGACTACCGTTGAAATTAAAGGGGGGTCGGAGGAGTTAATGAAGAGTGAGACGGACACGTTAGACAGGTAAAAAAATTATTTAATTATATATTGACGAAAAAAAAATGCAAGTGAAATTAATGGATGATAATGTTGAGTCGCATTGTTAACAATTTTCATTAGACACCATAAATATAATGAAACATTCATTGACACTGCTGTATTACGTTAAATGGATAATATTATTAATGCACTAAGCGAGTGTCATTCAAATTACAGTCGGGACTAATGAGCTGTCAAGTTTTACGTTTCAAAATTATACTTTTCAAGTCTCGAACTAATAGAATTCGGGGACCCTGAATTTGATTTCCATTTATTCAATTAGCGATATCGCCGAATGGACCCATTGGAAAATGTGTTTAAAAATTAATGTAGGCCTGTTTTTGCAAGCTATGTCAATAACAATGATGTAAGCAGAGGGAGGTTGTAGGGTTGTAACCCCCTCCCCATCGGGGGTAAACATGTTATTTTGAAATGTTAAAGGTGTGATTTTAACGGTAAACTTATGCATTTAACATTTCGTTACATCGTTAAATCGACGATTTACTGAATTTTTGAACTGAAAACATGTACCCCCCCCCGCCCCACCCACATAGCCAATTCCTGGCTACGCCACTAGTCAATAATAATAAGATGACAACAATGTTGTTCAATAACAACAAAGGAATAGCGAATAAACGAGTGCATTGTTGAGATGCGGTTGGTTCAATGAAATAGTGAATACAATACTGTTGTCTTGTTTACGTTTTGTGGGCGAACTGTTTTAAACACAAGGAAATTATTTAGAGCTAGATAGAACGTATCCTGGTTCAATTGGGAGGTTTATTCATAAAAGTTTGTGACACAGTAATTGTTGTTATGAGTAAATTTCTCTCAAGCAGTTGAGTAAATCGATCTACTTATTAGGCTACATTGATAATATATTTGATAATGTTTGTTAGTATTGGAATATATTGTTAATAGGTGCTTTACTATAGTTGAGAATATCTGCTGAAATGAAAATAAAATAATATAATAAAAATAATAAAGCACAATGCGTAATACTGATTAATAATTAATCCACAAATGTTAACCACTAAATGTATAGTATTGATGTATTGCTGAATTAATGTATTCATGGTCCCGAATACCGATTGAGTGAATAATAATTATTGGTCTTTAAAAAATAAACTGATTGCAAAATGAAAATTTTGAAAGATATTCGTCATACAAAGAAGTCATAGTCGAAAGGGGCGGTGCTTATTATAAACAGGAAGTGGAAATGGTCTGGTTGTGAAGTTTCAAAATGCAACTATAGACGATTAATTCTGAGTAATTTTCAGATTTAATTAATTTTCAGAATTGATTAATTTTCTGAATACATCTAAATTCCTCTGATTCTTGAGAATATCTCTATAGAATCTTTCGACACATGACAATAGGTGACTAATGTTTAACTTAAGGCCCGTTAGAGAAGTGGTATAGGCGCTGGATTCGAAATCATTCGGTCCAGGTTAGAATCCCGGATAGCTCACTATTTTTTCTAACTTGCTGCACCCTTTAGTACGACGCTTAAATTGACAGCTAGATCTTGGCCATCATTTAATACGGTAATCCAGACGTTAAACTTAATACTGTATAACCCTTCAGATATCTGCAAGCTGTCGCCAACAAACCCTGCCTTCGTTGTGACATCACCAAAAACCGCAACGTCATCGCCATGTCCCTCTATGGCAGCAACCCCCGCTACACCATGGGGGCCCTCCGCAACGCCCAGCTTCTCCCCGTCATCTTCCCAGACTGGCGGCTATGGTTCTACAGCGAACAGGCCCCCTCCACCGGAAACAGAAAATATGGTGAAGTACCCCCGGAAATCACCGCGAAAATCCTAAAACTGGGTTCTGAAATCCGCTATATTGATCCGACAACCACTGGGCTTGCCCCAATGCTCTGGCGATTTCTCGTAGCAGAAGAGGCGGACGTCGATGCCTTTATAATAAGAGATTGCGATAGCAGGCTGACGCCTAGGGACGCCGCGGTCGTTTCTGATTGGTTAAAAACGGACAAGGCATTCCACTGCGTAAGAGATCACCCCAGTCATTCATCTTATTCGATTAGCGGGGGATTGTGGGGGGGTCGCCCGGAAGGGTTAAATGCGGTTTTTAACGGGAGCTTGAGGACAGTTATGAAAAAATACGGGGCGGGGTATATTGAGGATATGAATTTTCTGGGCGGGGAGGTTTGGCCGAGGGTTAAGGACAACCACACGTACTGTCATGATAGTTACTCGTGTGAGAAGTTTCAATCTTCCCACGCGTTTCCTGTTAAGAGAATAGGGTTTGAACATCTAGGTCAGGTTTACGATTCAAATTCTATAGGGAGGAAAGTTGATATTGATATTTTGAAAAATGCGGGGGCAGGGAACCCTAAGTGTGTTCCAGCCTAGGTGGGAAGATATTTTTATATACAGGGAAAGTTTTTTTTCCATCAAATATTTGTTATTTTTATTGGTTGCAAATGTTATTTTATTTTGAGCTTTTATAATTTATCTCAATGCATTTTTTTGATAGTTATGCGGATTACACGGTATATTTTGTTCTGTTTGTGAAACTAAGATAAGATTAGCATTATAAGATCTATGTTTTTTAGCATTTCGAGGTGGGGCAATCCTCTCTCGATAACCCTTGTTTAGGTAATTCGATATTAATATTATTAGTGCCATTCCAGCTTTACTGTGATTGACTGTGTTTTGTACTCTGTGATGTCATCGAGTTAATATATTCGGTGTTTTAGTTTCGTTTCTATATCAACGAAAAGCCTGGCTTGAAATATTTATGTGACCATATCTGAGTTAATAGGATTCGTCTTCGTTTGATGTTTATGCATGAAATAATGACCCATTGCAAAAATACATTGTTTTATGGTGTACAATCAACAATTAACATTCACAGTTTATAACCACCAGTAGTGCAATGTAAATATATAAAGTGTCAAGTTGGTGTATTTAGAGTAAAGTAGTTGTTAAGATGAGATTTGGGAGTTATTTTCTAACTATTTACAACTATATGCATATCCAGTCTGTTGTATTAATGTTATATTATATTATGTAGGATCAGAGCCTGACATTAAGTTTAAATTGTCAATTGTAACGTTAGACATTTGACATCGCGCATATTTGCGGCCTTAAATTAGGCCTATAAATAAATTTAAGCCTTAAATTGAGCCTACTGGTGTATGTGAAGCCTTAAATTGAGCCTAATTGTAAATATGTCGCCTTAAATCAAGCCTAAGTAATACATATCAAGTTTGAATTTAGCATATACGCTCAAATCCGAAGTTTTAAATCGAATTGACGATTTAAATGAATGACAATTACTAAATAATTGATTGTTTGCTCACGCGAATTATCTAAACTTAATTCATAACTTGTGCAATTTCAATGTTCTCTCATAGACCTTATAATTATAGATCAATTTTTCATTTTACAGAAAGATGTTAATCATGGTTACAGTAATTTATATTTAAACGATCATTAAATAATCTAGTTTTATAATTATAATCTATTATAGCTAAGTCATTAAATCTACATTATCTTACTAACACGATTCTTTGGTTGATTTAATTGTTGTTCGTTCATTGATCAAAAACGATTATAATACAAATAAATTAGCTTTTTATTCAAACTAAAGTATCTAATTTTAAAATAATTAAACTCTAAATTTACTTTTTAACTTGTCAACTAAACGTATTCTTTCATCTTATATCTGTATTTGAACAGTATAAATCGATTGATACGAGAAACGATGTAACATTTATGATTTTCTAAACTTTATTTCTGCACTTATGTAGTACTATGTAAACATTTGTGTACTTTAATTATACACTTCAATTAGCAAAATATGTTATTAGAGTCACTAAAACGATAGGCTGCGATATTATTTATTTTGCATTTAAAGAATCGTACGTGTAAATTGTACTTTATGCATTAATTTGAAATATTTGTTTAGATTTATATTTAATATTCGTAAAGTTATATCTTGTAAACGAAAGTATAATTTACAATATATGTTAATGAGCTTCGTGCCTAAATCCGTAATGAGGCTAATAGTTTTAAAAGTTGGGGATTACTGAATTTTCAGAGGGGTGGGGAAGGGGGGTGATGGGGATATCGATATTTTTATTTATTAATGGCATTACTGATTTTTCAGAAAAGTTTGAAGCTTTAGATTTCAGGAAGATCTTGATTTGAAACTGCGTACATTTTATTTTTGAATGTACAGTTAGTTTTCTCTTTATTTATTTGTTTCTCGACAATGTTTTAAGCGCTTTTTAAAATTAACCAGACATAATAATAATATATTTGTGTCATCGTTATTATTAACTAGAGGTAACTGAAGTTATTTGACATTAAGTTAAACTGAAAACTGAGTCGCTGCTTTAATTTCTCATTTTACATACAAAGGTATAGCTTTCAAACGATTTACAGTAATGATACTTATTTAACATAATACACTTGCAAACAATCGACAAGCGTTTACACTCGTTTATTTAAACGGTTTATAAAATTTTACTTATAAAATGTAACTGTTCTAGAGCAAATAAAATTTGAATAGATTATTTTCTTGTCTATTTGTTGTTTAAGAAGAGAAATTAGATTTAAAATTAGAAATCTTATTAAATGAAATATTTACTGTAGAGGGGCAGGAGTTTAAGATTGCCACGCCTATAGGCTAAAGAGGCGGGGCTTGTTAATTCATGATTTTATATTTTATATTAAAGTTGGAGGGGTAATGGGATGGATGTTGGCGTATCCCCCCCCCCTGTAATGCATAAAAATATAAAAATAAGCAATTATTGAACAGTTTATAAAAGTATATTATTATAAGTACAGAAATTGTTGACATAAATATATAGGCAACAATTAAACATGTAAACAAAGAGTTCTATAAGAAATAATTTCTAAAACGATATACAGTGTATCTAAAAGAGTATCTAATCATATAAACATGATACAAGCGCATATCTAATCATATAAACAAGTTTCAAGCATATATATCTATTCAATATATAATTGCAGTGTAGATATATTCTTGATACAACAATACAAAATAAAGTTTATTCGGTTAAAATACATTTTAATATTAAATTAAAGATATATTAATATTTAAGTAAAGATTTTTACATGAAATAAAGAAATTAAAGACACGACTGAATAGGAGGGAGGGGGGGGGGACGATCGGAAGA
>JAQIXG010005152.1:0-11822 GCA_034700105.1 Oconnorella tubifera | reverse complement strand
TGTATGTATGATGCACTTATAACGCACCCGTGCGTATGCTGAGTTGCCCCTATATGAATCGTAGGTGCGGGAGTTGAAACTTGTACGTTGTTGCATAGTCTAAATGCAGTATAAAGTAATATTGTTGGTGTCTACTGTAAAAGCAACTGTAATGTTGATAAATAATTGATATCGGGTCCGAAAGATCGTGTATTTTAAAACTACATAAGTTATAAGTCTGATATCTGATATCTTAATAACTATGATCAAGTTACTTGACTAGTAGGGCCTAAGCTTAATTATATCAGAGTAAAAGTTGGTAAATTTTCGATTGCCCTTTTCAGATTATTAAGTTTGCAAATTTTGTACACTTTATCCTTCCTGAGAGTTTTTCTTTCAATTTCACTATTATATTTTATTGTCGTATATTTTATTGTCAGATATTCCTCTTGCTGTTTCTGTCTTAACTTACTCTTCATTTCTCCCTCTGCACGTACCTTTCTTTGTTCCTCTCTTTACCTCTCCCAATATCTCCCAATACCTCTACTCATCATTCTCGCCTTTAGCGGTGTTTTATCGTTTTCACGCCGTGAGACGACCCCAACAATGTCCCTCGATTAATTGTATTTGAGCGACGAGTTTGCTCACAGCACACTGTCGAGGCGTATTTACCGAGTCACACTGTATTCACGCAGATCGTATTGACTGACGAGCACTGAACACCAGTCACACGAGTCCTTGGCCGCTACTTGCCTTCAATCTTATGTGTCTGCAGGAATTCAATGTGGTGTTAGAACTGTGTGCTGGATGCCTAGTGTACGTGTTAAGCTATACACCTGTGAGAATCGAATTAACGCAGCGATGGATTGCATTTCAATTGAACATTGTACTGAGTGAAAGCTGAGCTAATATATTAGAGAAGTGTAAATAATGTCTTTATATCTTTCAATTATTATTTTAATTCCATCCCATCTAGTAGAGCACTGGTAGATAAAGTCAATAATAACTTCGCCACAGTTTGAATGGAGGCATGCAAATTATATTCACTATTATTATTTATTTTGAAAAAATTCTCGTATTATAACAAAGCTAATTCACTATCAAGTATTGTAGACAATGCTTTGTATTAGTTGGCGCGTTGTGATTTTAAATGCTCCGAAAGTTTGTATCGATTCTTATCAATGTTGATAAGAATCGAAAATGTTAAATAAGAAAGTCGTTATACATTTTTTTTATCGATTTGTATCAATGTTGTCATAAGGAAGTTCATATCAAAAGCAGTTTATAATTTATGAGTTATTCCTCTAATATTTTTTCTCAGGAATTGTCTTCAAATTGTTTATTTAATGAGGTATTAAATAAACAATTTGTTTATTTAATACTTTTGTGAGTTAGTTAATTTAGTTTAACTCATTTTCTAAATATTTGCGCTGTCTTGATAATGAAATAAAATATATAGTCTTAATATATCATAAAGTCAATTCTGATTTGAATTAAATATTAAATCTTCAGTTAAATATAGTTAATCTTTACAGATGTTTAAACGTTGAGCTTGAAAAGGTTTTGATTTAAAATTTGTAAAGGCATAAGTGTAACGAAAAATTAGATTAAGAGCTTATTTTGTTATAATTTATATGAACGAATTATATTGTTCTAATTTTTTTATTTCATTGAATCCGTTATTTTATATTTGTTCGGAAAATAAAGACTCGTAAAATAATCTACTAAAAGTTATCGGATGTAAAAATTGAAACTAACTCCACAGAATATTCAAATTCCTACAGCTTACTTACAAACTTCGATCCTCATAAGTGAACTTGTGCTGCTCTGAAAACAGTCATTATAAAAACATAGTGAACGTATATAGCGCAAGATATAAAATATAATTAAGATTATTAATTTACTTCCTGACTGCCTTTGATACTTTGAGCAGCTTATTTGTTTCTCTCTTTTTTATTCAAATAAATACTAATCCTTCATTCATGCGCCTTAAGTTTAAAATTATTTCCGATTCCCTATTTACGTGTTGTTCTACTAAATAAAGACCCTCACTGCAGTCGCTGCTAGAACGTGATAGCGCCTCTCAGCTGACTCGCCCCAACATCCAGTCGAAGCTATCAGTCGATCTCGCAAACCTCGAGACAGACCGAAATTCTCTCGGCTAAATTCAATCATCGACTCTGAATAAGAATCTAATGACAATCGGACAAGATTTTCTTCGCGTTTCCCCCTGGACTCCTCAGCAGGCGCTCAGGCATGCGTAATTCGCGTCTCATCCCTCGTTTTTAAGCAGCTATTTCTTCGGCCCGCTCCAGTCTGTCAATTTGTCTTCGGGTACGGTCAATAATAATAACTGGGTCGACTGAGAGACGTTCAGCGTTGGAGCTTCATGTCAGAGACGCGTATTAATAGCTCTCTGTACAGGGATTGTTATGCGTATAGGATAGTTATTATTTGGAAATATTGGGAAAAATAATAAATAAATCGTATTATAGGATCTAACTAATTTTAGCTTTTAAACTTGATTGAAATGTTTTACAAGGAAATAAAAACTATTAATTGACAAATATTCTTGTAGTTTTTAACAGAAAATTACGAAAGAATATAAATGCGAATGTATTCATTTTTTTCTTATTTAACACAATTTTTCTTATTGAAGACTATAAATGTCAAAATAGAAAAAAATGCACCAACCAAACGCTCATGGACCCAAAGACATTATTATTGAGTAGAAAATAAGTAATAATTATACTACTACAAGTGTATTAATAGAATATGCTAATAGTATTAAAGATTTCCAATGCAAATAAAAAGATATGACAAAAGTATATTTCAATGAACTAATAAAGAAATATAATATATCTTAATGCTTCTGATAAATACGCTTTGTGTGGGGCCAACGATAGATAAATCTATTAAATGTGCTATCATTGCTAAATATCTATGTATCGTCTTATATCTAAGTCAAATGTAGTACAAATAATCCTCGTTTTATGAAACTGTTAGATTCCATAGATTGTTAACATTTCAATAAGTTTCATTCGCATATCAGAGTTTCATTATTGAGCAATGTTTGTTACTACTGCATCACGAATTCTTCTGTGGATGAAACGAATAATTCACACTTCGCGAAATCATCATCTTAATTATTAATTATCTTATTACCAAGTGTGTAATTAAGTAATTATCATCCAACAAGTGATCTAAATCTTCCTGAGCCCGTGTATAACATACGATATAAGGTGATATATAGATACAGCATTACAAGCTGTTGTCAGATCAATATCCACTGTCCATTGTGCAAACACAACTAATATTGACAATAGATTTTTCATTGAGATCATTTGTTTAATCGATTCACTATAAAACCTTCAACTCAAAGATTCGCAATACAAAGAACACAATAATAATATTCGTTATTATGATTGCTGCAATAAATTAATTATGACAATGAAATAGTGGAGGATTATAAAGGGATCAAAGTTTAATTGTCAGATAACAATTAGCGTGATGGTTAATGTGCTAATAACCTGCAATATGTTACCAATGCAGTCGACTTTCATCTTATCATATAATGCAATAGCTGAATCTGTAAGTGCGTGTACAAAAGACTTGACTAACTTAGAAGTAAATCTCTTTGTATAAAAACGTGCAATTGTTTATACTTTTAGTTGAATAAAGACACTGGAATATTATATCATTGAAAATAAATAAACAATTGATCTGTCAATCAGTCTTTTAAACGTATTCAATATAATCCATAGTTTCGAATGCAGTTCTATAGGAACAATGTCTCTATCAATCCCTTTATTACTTCCAGAACTTACAGGTTTCATTGAAATATACAGTAGATCCAATGCGAATCAATTTTACTGTCACAGATTTGTATTATATTAGGTTATACAATGTTACATAGAAAGTTTGTTTGGATTTTTTTAACAATTGCAAATGTTAAGACAATGTTCCATCGTCATATTTATTGTGATTATGCAATAACTTTATTCGCTTCAAAGGCATAAAACAAAAGAAACGTAGACGTTGTGTATACGTAGATTTTGCAAAGTAAATCTAAATAAACGTACAATAGTGCAGTCACACATGCATTGTCTACAAGTATACTAGATTCCCGTAACAACAAAATTGTGCTTATCAATTTAGTCTTTAAAAACTTGGACTGTATACAGTCACAGACTATATTCTATTTCTAAAACGTCTCCAAATTACTGAGCTATTTTGAGTTTATTCATTGTATATAGAGCAGTATCGATATATATTCGGTGACTATTTGCCAGCATTTCATTTGGCCTACCGCCCCCCCCCCTACTTCCCCCCCCCCCCGACCCTTCGTTATCAGAATGTTTTCTGCGATTATAATACAACAAAAAGAAATCGTATAACCAAAAAAAATATTGTGATCAATATTAAATGACTTGAGAAATTTCTTTAATCGCAATAATACTACTTGAGAAATTTAATTCTAATGAATTGATAGAAGAACATATACGAAAGCGAATCAAATCCACAAAGTAATATAAATGCATAAAGTCATTGTAAAGGCTAATTACAGAAAACGTCAAAAAATACATGTATATCAGTGATACCGAATTAAATGAAGGAATACTTAAGAATATAATTGTAATGCAGGTTATAATGGCGTACTAGTAATCAATTTACAATTAAAACTTTTTTTTGCAAAAATTACAAATAATTTCAGAATGACTTTAAATCGATATTTTGAACTTAAAATTTGTAAGCTAAAGCTCATATCGTTGTAAGCTAAAGCTCATATCTTTGTAAAATTCAGAAAAATAACATTATATTTTTAAGTCACAAATTAAACGAATTAAATGACAAACATTCTGCCGACATTACAAAATAAGCAGTTTTGATTTTTTTGAGAATGCAGTTTCTTCAGAACTAGTTATACTCTAAATCCATTTATGTTGCCGACAATGGCAGCTTTTAATTGTCAGTCAGGTTGAAGCCCCGCCCCTGCTCAGACAGAACGCGCTACGAGGAAGGATTGGTCGTCGAGCGCTGGTCGTCACAGCGGGCGACCATTGAGGACTGAGCTGACAATGGACTTACTGCTGAATGATGTTGTGCATTGAGGAGCACTCACTCGACATTCAGCTCTCTATCGATTCACTATAATAAGGTTTTCGATGCCTCGTCGTGTCCGCTCGGTTCGAAGTCTTTCGCATTGAAGTACCTAGAGCTGAATAGGTTTAAGATTAATTGTTACAAAGAGTATTATTGCCTAAGCTGCAGCTGCCTATTTGATATAGAAAGAATTATTCATTCATTGACAAGTGGTGTTATTGAGATTGCTTGCAGAAATTATTGTATAGTGAAGCACAACAGTTTTTTCTTCTGTAATTTGAAAAAAAGTACTTTAGTCAACTGTGGGACAAACGGATAACTTTTCTGTTTAAATTTGCAACAAAAGAATCGAGTTTGATTTCTAATGCGAGATAATTTCAGAATTATAGAATTATCGCTTACCTGATTTCTGAAATAAAATAAAGAGAATCGTTGCTCTTATATTTGCCATGTGGCAACCGCAGTTTCAGCGCGAGGTTGGACTAATCCGTGGAAATGGTGGACTGGGTGGATTAGGTGGCAGTGGATTCTTTGATGATCTAGAACACGCTAAACAAATGATGATGTCACCATATGGCAATGCTGGCCCTTTATCAACATCTCATATTGGTCTCCTGCAGCAGCATTCACAACCGCATCACCAGCATCATCATCAGCAACATCAAAGTCAATCAACACACAGTCAATCAGATGGTCAACCCTCGCCAGAATCTCGATGTAGTCAGTCCAGCGGTTCTGGTCTTCCCTCGACCCCTATCCGTCAGCACGGGATTGCTAATGGTCTCAACGGGGCGTCTTCTGCCCCCGTCAAATCAAAAAATGACGACCGAGTTAAGAGACCAATGAACGCTTTTATGGTATGGTCACGTGGTCAGCGTCGACGAATGGCTCAAGAGAATCCTAAAATGCACAATTCTGAGATTTCCAAACGACTCGGTGCAGACTGGAAGCTGTTGTCCGAGTCAGAAAAGCGTCCTTTCATCGATGAAGCGAAACGTCTTCGCGCTTTACACATGAAAGATCATCCTGATTATAAATACAGACCTCGACGCAAAACAAAGACAACCGTTATGAAGAAAGATCGTTACAGCATGGGAATATCATCAGACGGAATGCATGGAGCGCTGGGAGGTATGCGTGGTAGTAGCAACTCGGACTTGTATTCTATTAACGGTTACTCTCATCACGGTAATGGATACGTAATGCATCCAGACGGAGGGATGTCTTACGCTCCATCTATTACGTCGGGAGCTATGGGTTTAGCTCATTACGGATACGGTTCACCAAGTTCCATGTCACTTGGAACACCCTCTCCTTACTCTTCAAGTCATCACGGATACTCTCCCTACTCCCTCGGCTCTCCCCCGTACATGGGCTCCCTGGGTAGCATAAAGCGCGAGCGTAGTCCACCATCATCGCTCGTTCTCTCCCATCACGGCTCTTCCCCTCCCAGCTCCGTGGAGCCCCGCGGTGTTCGAATACCGAGTAGCGGCGACCTGAGGGACATGATCAGCATGTACCTACCCGGTGATGGGAGGGATGTGATCGGGTCGTATCTTCCCCAAGGCCAGGGAGTCGTCAATAACTCCGCGGTCCTAGCTGTCCACCAGGCGCGGGTGATGCAGGGGCAATACGGAAGAGGACTTATGTCAGCGGCAAGCTCCAACTCGTCGCATCTCTCGTCGTCGGGCGCGTCTCCCAGTGACCAGTCTATACCGCGCACTAACAGTACGTTACCATTGACGCATATGTGACTATAACTAATGGCACTTTAAAGAAAATTTATTTATTTATGAATTTAGTTAGTGTATTATAATTATTAATAGTCACAATGTGTTTAACACATTTTATGGAGTTAAAGCTTTATTAATATATCATAGTCAATAACGTTGCTGTCATTTTTATAAATTATTGAAAATATCTGTACAGCATAAAATACATCTCGAAGTTAGCATGTAACGTTATATGTTATATGAAACGATTTTTTAGTAGCAAAATATGACTTCACTGCTTGCATTTAATACGTGCCGGGCTTCAATCGTTAATAATGCTGTCAATTCTATCAACAGCAAACGAACTTTCAGACATATTTCTAATTTTCTTTATTTCAAAAGTCATGTAATTTAAAATTTTTATCATCTGTGATTTTAATTGTATCATGATCACGCAAATTGTTAGATTCCTTGTTCGAATCCATCGAATATTACGCATTATCCTGTATCTAAAACATTCTGTTCATATTTTTTCCAAGCTAATTATAATGAATTATAATTAGTTAATTTATTTTTTAAAGTAAAACTGAAATCGTTTAGATTAAGTATATTTACATCTATTCAATATCAATTGATTTAAAACTTATTTAAACATTATAAATTTAATAATACGCTTATATAATAAAACTCAGATTATTAAAATCTGAGTTCTTTTGTAGATTATTCAATTTATTACGTTTTTAAAATGTAGTTTATATCAATTCTCATCGAAGTTGTTAATAAATAATATCTGAATGAAACTGACGCATCTCTAGCGTTCGTACAGGCCATGGCTATTTTTAAACGAGCCTACGTGCCATGACGTCACTTCTTTAGTAATATTTTTGTATGTCTAGAGATAAACATTGTGGCCATCAGGCTCGTACATTAAGGTAGCGTAGCCACTCAGAACATTAGCACATGCGTCTATTACTATCTTATATTTATTTATATGATTATGAACTATTTTCATAAAAAAATACTGTGAAATTTTTTATACTTAATGACATAATGTCATATGTTGTATTAAGCATTTTGGCAGATCTGTAACACTGTATAATTCACTGAGGGTGCTGCAGTCTATGAGAGAAATTTATAAGATTCGTAAATAAGTATAAATGTCTTCAATATTGGCTGATGTTTAATTCATTTTTTTGCTAGATAACAACTTCTCACATGATAAACAATATTAAAAAAAGACTTATAGGTATAATATTGGATTCAAGAAGTCGCTTTAATTTAGATAACTATGAAGTCTTAAAAGTGGAATTAATATTTTGGTTATAAATTATTCCAATTTTTCCAATATTTAGTACTTTTGATAAGAAAGCAAATCGATAAACGCTTCCCATGAAACGATTAGAAATTATTTTATATTTTTTTTGTCAGAATTCTTTGTTGTCAGTTGTTCTTGTGATTAAGATCGAAATCTGTTTAATTTTATTGAAAATATTTGTATAATAAATTTGTTGCTTTATATCGGTTTTTAAATCTGAAAATAAATCTTCAATCTTATGTTTTACATGTTCGGATTTTTTATTATAATAATACTTTATTGTCGCTTTATTGGCAAATATATTAAGATAGTTACAATTAGTGCGGAATAAGTAACACAAATAATTAAACACTTATATTATTATTTTAATAATACAAATTATCCATATTGTCTGTGCTGATAATTATAATGTGAAAACTGCTTAAATAATAGTCTAGGTACAATATGTGTACCTAATATGTATATTTAATCTAATCGATGGATAAAATGGCAATTTAATTATTTTTCATGATGTTAATTGAATGTCAGTGCTCAGTTAACCTCTTATAGTTTTGAATGATCGATTATAATTATCATATCGAATTTTAATTTAATCAAAGATTATATTAAAATTTTAGAAATTTTTCTTTTACATAGGTTTATTTTACTTCGATGGTTAATGTCTAAAACTTATATATAACGCAGATATTATTTTATTTTAGTATTATGCTGTTTGAACATAATATTATTATAAACTAAATCTGTAATTTGTCTTCATTGAGATAACATAATCCAAATGAAACTTTTTATCATATATTTTGCATTTGAAATGCATTGTCATATAAATGTTTCATAATTGTAATAAATACAATTTGAATATAATATCTAAATTTATTTGATATATAATTATGCTATATAAATAATTTGCATAGTGGGGAATATATTTTTCAATAATATTTAATTTTTAACAAATTTAAGTGATTTTTTTAAATTTTAACTGCTTATTAATTCTTTAAGACTTGTTTAAATATCGTTACAAATTAAAAATGTCACTATCAACATAAACATTGGCATAATACAGTACCTTCTACGCCAATATCATAATGTAAACAAACTAATAACATATACAATTATTATTAGTACTTAATGATATTAATAATAACTCTGAAATATAATTAAGCTTTATTGAAATAAAGTAACGCAGAGCTGTTACACTAAAAATGAAATGAAATATAATTATCATTTTTATCGGTTTATCACGCACATATACAATATACATTGAAAAACTATTCATTAACGTTTCCATTGAGAGTGTACATGACACGTAGAGAAAGACGATAAACTAAAGAACGTTCAAAGATATAATTAGATAAGTTATAATAATAATGCCCCTAAAAAGCAAATACTGAAAAAAAAATTTGGTGAAAATGTAAATATATTCTTTAAGATCTTTTAGAGTAGGTATTATGATCTCATCTACTAAAAAATTTGATGCAGCGTAGTACTAATTCACTCTGAAAGTAAATTTAGATTTTTTACCTTTGTTCTTTACTTACGAATGGGAGTAAATTCAGTTAATCTATTACATTTTCACTATTAAAATCATCCTTTTAAATAAGTTGACAACTTAACCTCGAGGTCTGAATGTATTTTGGACTCTCTGGAACCGAAGACAAAAATAGACTTTTACAATTAATTAAATAATGAATAAGACTTAATGAGGGATGCAGCTGATGTGTGCTGCGTTCTACACGCAACTAACACCTCTATTTAGACCACACTCACTCCCACTTTCTAATTCAGGCTTCCTGTATAAGTTGGGTCTCTCTCTCGCGCGCGCTCTCGCTCTCTCTCTCGCTCTCTCTCTCTCTCTCTCTCTCCGCGGGGATTTCAATTGCATGCACGCTTCCATCCGTCTCTCATTGTCACCACGGAGAGCTCGGGTAATTCGTTACACGCTCTGGTTGTGTCCCTGGGGTGGGTGGGTGTGTGGGGGGGGGGGGGGGAAACGAATAGAGACTTCTTCTTTGCTGCAAATAAACTTTTTCTCGTAACTCTATGCAACTGTTTCTTCGTATGTGATTGTTTGAAAAGTGGCACAATTTGTTAATATCTCTTCAAGGTTTAATTTAGTTTCTAATTTAACGGAGTGCCTTTATTTAATTCGGTAAGTTTATTTAGCTCTAATTGACATTGTTGTCTGATTTTTAACTATTATTCATTTTGAATATATTTCAGAGGAAATGATTTATTTTAAATGTCTATTGTTAGTTAAAATCATTCTTGTTACTTGACTTGGTCTTTCAATAAAAACGAAAATTCTGTTAAATCTATTTCATCAACTCTCTTGTCTACTTATATTCTATGAGTCTTAAAAAATGGTTCATCAGTTTAGTGGTGTTATTATGAAGTATAATATATGTACAAAATATCAAAATTATTGTAACATTTCCTTTATTTATTATATTATTAGAAGAATTGCTCGATACATTCAACTTGAATTAAACATTGATAATAAATTTTGATCTGAATTAGTTGCTAAATATATTAAACATTGACTGAATTGATTGTGTTATATTTAACTGTAGTCTCCTGATTTATTTTTCTTTCTAGTATACATATTTACTTGCAAATATTACTATTTAATGTACATAGTGAAAATAATACATTGTACTCTTCTTATGAATAGTATGAAGCACAGTACAAATATTATAGTTTGTTAAAACAGAAATAATTTTATATTTTGTACAAAATGAAATAAAACATAGTCAGAACTTATAAATTCCACCTGGAAATTAACTGCAGCAGTAGCGATAACTGTATTCTATAGAGACAACAGCTTTGTTCGAACTAAATCTAATGAATTGGAATTCAAAATTCAACTGTAATAATTAGAAATGCCTATAGTCTGCATTTTTTCTGTCTACATTATTATCTCTCTCCAACTAATACTTTCCAAGCATTGATGTAAAACACTGACAAAAATTGTCTCTTCATTGAAAGCAATGTTTTAGCATGCTTGCCGTGTTATCGTAGACAATGCTCTGTGCTTCGTCGCAAATTTAGCTTGTTAACAAACGCATTGTTCACTTTCTTGATCGCTCGCCCTCTCTCTCTCTCTATCTCTCTCTCTCTCTTGCTCTCTTTCTTGCTTTCACTCTCTCTCTCTCTCTCTCTCTCTCTCTCTCTCTCGCTCGCTCGCTCGCTCCTCTCTTGCTTTCTCTCTCAGCTTTTTACCAGCAACCAAAGCAATTAAGATTTAGATAAACATTTCATGGAAGAAAATATTAAGAGAAAAAAAGTTGACAAAAACTGAGCATAAATTAAGTTTTAAACAGTTTATAAAGTTCACTTTTAACAACATTTATTTCTTCTGGTATACACAGTGAAAATTAAATTTCAGTTTTTGTAATGATTCCAAAATAAGAAACGATTATTGTAATTGATTTTTCAAGTTAACAGATTATGTCTCTCTCTCTCTGTCTTTCTCTTTTTCTGTCTCTGACCCTCTCTCTCTCTCTCTCTGTCTCTCTCTCTCTCTCTCTCTCTTTGTCTATATCTGTCTATCTCTATCTCTCTCTCTCTCTGTCTACATCTGTCTATCTCTTTCTATCTCTCTCTCTCACATGCTCTCTCTCTCTCTCTTTCTCCCCTCCCCCCTCTCTTTCTCTCAATCTCTCTCTTTCTCTCAACCTCTGTCTCTCTCTCTTTCTCTCAATCTCTCTGTTTTCTAG
>JAQIXG010005151.1:0-11822 GCA_034700105.1 Oconnorella tubifera | reverse complement strand
GTCAAGCGTTCACTCATCACTTGCTTCACTCATCACTTGTGAGCTCTGTCTAGTCAAGCGTTCACTCATCACTTGCTTCACTCATCACTTGTGAGCTCTGTCTAGTCAAGCGTTCACTCATCACTTGCTCATATTTGACTTTATTCTGTCGTCATTAATGTAAAATAATAAAATCAATAAATAGACACGTTTGTGCTGATGTGACGTTCAGTTACAAGCGTACAAGTACTTCTGTGATTGAATACTTGCAGTACTTGATGGATACTAACATTGACAAAGTTTGGAAAAAGTTTTTGTTTGAAAATGAAAAGAAACCAATCAAGACGATGTATGCTCAGCTTATAACAGCGTACAGACATGCAGCCATCAGGTCACTCGTCACTTCATCACTTCATTGCTTCATCACTGCATCACTTCATCAAAGCTACTTTTATTTCTTTTTTTTATTTCTTATTTAGTTATATTTCTTGTATTTAATAGAAAATATTAAATTTATTTGATATTTAATAGAAAATATTGAATTTATTTGATATTTAATAGAAAATATTGAATTTATTTGATATTTAATAGAAAATATTAAATTTATTTGATATTTAACAGAAAATATTAAATTTATTTGATATTTAATAGAAAATATTGAATTTATTTGATATTTGATTTGAATGTTGTTGAATGTTTCAGACAAGACATTCAGGAAGAGAGCGACATAGAGATAATGAGGGAGTGTCTCTATCCCACTGACCATGTGGTACTGGTAGACCCTCAGAACTCTATGTATGGGGTTCAAGGCACTGAACTCTTTGGTTAGACATCATCATCATTATCATCATCATCATTGTTATCGTTATCATCATAATCATTTGATAATACTGCTGTTGTGATTTTATCTGCTGTGTTTATTTACTGTGCTTATTTGTTGTTTGTTGTTTTATTGCATCAGGTTTAAGAAGCGCTCTTCAGTTCATTGACGTTGAACTGATATTGAACTTAATTGAAAAAGTTCAACCTTTTTATAACAGAAACTTTCCCCTTCAACATGGCCCATATAAGGTATATTTGTTCAAAATATACTTCACATATTTTTCATTACTTATTTGTATTTTAAATCTGTTTCAGAATAAGTTTCTATAAATAATAAAGTCACATCAGCTCAAATGCTACTATTAATTACTGTGTATAATTCTTTCATGAAATAGTATCTATGTTGAATGACTACACGACACATTTTTGATGGTATTTCATTATTACTTGTTGCACCCTTTAGTAAGCCACCCTACAACTATAACTCTTTCTGTCTATGTTCACCATTTCTAGATAGCTATCTGCACTACGATTGGTGGGGAAAGTTGCGGTTTATTTGGTAAACTAGACCCGTATCTGTCTGAGGTAGAACTGAGAGAACATTCTTTCATTAGTGGGCCAAGTGGATGTATGCTGCAAGCCATACAACTCTTTGCTAAAATAAGTATGTCATCATCTTCATCATTATTTATCATAATTATCATACTTAATTAGATATATTATAATCAAATTATTAAATAATATCATTATATCTTATCATCACTTGTTGCACCCTTTAGTAAGATTCTTATATTCCTCTTGTTATAAGCATCTCTCAACAGCTGTACATTGTATTTTTAGTATTGATCTAACCCTAACCCGTACCCTTGTACTTTTAGCGTTGATCTAACCCTAACTGTTGTTCTTATTTTAGTATTGATCTAACCCTAGCATTGATCTAACCTTAGCCTAACCCTAACCTTATTGTACTTTTAGCGTACAATAACCTAGTACAGATGTACAGAGAGAATCAGTGTCTAGTACACGGTGTCTCATTCAATGGAACCATGTGTAATATTTATCAAGTCATTCATAAGAAGCAGTCTTTCATGTCTAACATGGAGCATTGTCTGAAAACAAAGTCACCCGTCTATCTCAAGGTAACAACTTTATTTATTAACTGATTAATTAATTATGATTTAATAATATAGAGCATTGTTTAAGTAATTTGAGTGTATATATGATACGAGTTTTTTGTGTTTTTATGTATTTGCTGCTTGTTTGTCTGTATGTTTGTTTCTTTTCTGTCCGTCTGTCTGTTTGTCTGTCTATCTATTTGTCTGTGTGTCTCTCTGTTTGTTTGTCTGTCTATCTGTTTGTCTGTCTGTCTGTCTGTTTGTAGTGTTATATAAAAGATGAATGGAGAATGCTGCCTATAATAAAACGCTATTTATTTCATTTCATATCAGACACAGTTCAACATAAATCACCAGAGTGCGTATTTTTAAATCTTTACAAATATCTACTCTATGGTAATTTAATTAGACTCTGTGGGGGTGAGGGGGGGGGGTAAGTGCTACCAGGGTTATATAACATTATAATTGGACGTAAATGTTTTATATCTTCAGATGTGTGTCTTGTTATAAGATACGAAGTTTTGATATTTATCAGAATATCTTCTTGAATCTAGACAGGGTGTGTATACAATCATCTTATTCGACAAAAACTTAACCCTAATTCTAACCCTAATCCTAACAGTAATTTAACATTAATTCTAACCTCAAACATAACAGTTAGACATCAGCTAAAATTTTTATAATTAATATCTACAGAATAACATATGCTACCGCGCTAAGGGGGCGGGGCTTGTCAGTAAGCCATGCCTCCCTACTTCTTCTGTAGGCTGATGCCTCTCTACTTCTTCTGTAGGCTGTATTTCACTGGCAGCACTGTGGTTGGTCAACTGATCCGTTCACTTTAGCCAATCAGAAGTCAGCTCTGAGAGAACTTGACGCAGAAATAGACGTTTGTAACAAGCGTGCTGATTGGTTGGCTGTTTATCGTCTGCTTGCATGGAAGCATCACATTGGTGGACTGAAGAATGATCAGTATATACAGGTCATCATCATCATCTGCTTCATCATCATCATTATCATCATCATCATCATTATCTATTTTATTATTATTTTAACAAATGTCGACTAAATGCTATAAAAAGATAAATATCCTGTATTATTATTACATGTATGAGCTATGATTCATTATTTAGGATCGCTCGCTATTGGTTGCTTCATGGCGCGCGCTACAAAGTGTCGCGCGTAGACTAGACTACGTTATACGTCTTGGTCATACAGTGCGTGACCTCATTGATCATATCGTGACATCAGAGGCTAACATAGAGGGAGACCTCAAGGATGAGATGAGCAAAGTACAACAACAGACTCCGGCCATCAGTCTGGATGAACTGGTTTGTACCGGTTTTAGCTGGTTTGTACTAATTTTAACTGGTTTGTACTGGTTTTAGCTGGTTTGTACTGGTTTTAACTGGTTTGTACCGGTTGTAACTGGTTAGTACCGGTTTTTACTGGTTTTTACCGGTTTTAACTGGTTTATACCGGTTTTGACTGGTTTTGGCCGGTTTTAACTGGTTTGTACTGGTCTTAACTAGTTTGTACCGGTTTTAATTGGTTTGTACTGGATTCAACTGGTGTGCATCGGCTTAAACTGGTTTATAATAAGATTTCTACCGGTTTAAACTGGTTGTGTATGTCTTAAATATTTTGATGTGATACAGGAGTTACTGATCGGAGAAATGGTGACAGGGTTCCTTCAGAAGGTGGACAGTATAAGTTTGGAACAGTCTGCCATGGTACCAAGGGCTGTGCTTGAGGCTGTGGTGGCTAAAATAGAAAGTTTTGTAGAAGTTGATAATGTACAAGATGAACTCATTGTGGAATGCCAGCTCAAGGTATAATAAGTGAATTCAATTTAAAGTGTTTTGAAGTTAATATTAGAATCCTAATTTTACTCTAATTGTTTTCAATCTCAAATTTAGGTCTTAATTTACATTTTCTTTACGTTTTCTTATAAATTATCATTTAATTCTCATTTAATAATATGATAGTAACGATTAATTGTTATTAAATTAATGAATAATTGAATTATAATATATTTTATTTTCCTTTAATTCCGCTCACAGAGCATTCTGCTATTGGACGAAGCGCTAGAAATGCTGACGTCAGTCTATGACGCAACTGTCTACGACGTACACGCAGTCTGCCAATCAGATCAGCTAGGCTTTCAATTGGCTCCGCCCACTAGGCCTACAGGCCACGGGCCGCATAGCGAACCGCAGGCTTCAGCCCGTAGAGCTGACTCGGCTAACACAGCGTTATCACAGGCTAGATATAGGCCGCGGGCTCGTGTGTCTGATTTTAGAGTCGATTAAGTCTCTTAAGCCCTGATATTAATTTATATTTGTTAATATTTACTCGACAGATGGCAAGCCTCATTTATCATGACAAAAACAGTGCACATTTAATTAGCTTATTTCAACTGTGGACTAGATTTGTGTAAACGCAAACTTTTATTAAGCAATTACAGGCAGGCTTTCATTTCAAATATAGATCGCTTGGGTGTGAGGGGAGGGGGTCGTGAAGAACCTAGCTTATTATATTTGTGTTATTTCTTATAGAAAATTGAGAGGGGGAGAGGGTGAGAAGGATTCAATAGAATAAAAAATCATCAATCAAAAAGATATATATTTTACCCCCCCCCCCCCGCACCCCCATAAAGCCCCCCCCCCCCACGTCACCATTTAATTATAAATTACACGGTTCCTATAGTAGCTGCAGGCCTATAAATAGATTTATATAGAGCCTACAATAAATCTTTTTAACAAACAGCAAATAGCAACATAAGCTTGACCTTCCACAGTTCAATGATGAGAGACCTTTTCATAAGTTTTAAAGGCTTTTATCAGGTTAACATAAAAGGCTCATTCGAGAAAACGAAACCAAATTTCATCCACTAAACCTAAATAGTAAGCAACTAAATAAAGATAACTGTTATCATATTAATTAATTATAGCCGATAACACGCTATAACCTTTTTAATGTATTACGTATTAAAAACATGAGTAAGAATTTTATTTACTAATTATATAAAATTATGGCCACTATTCATTAGAATTTATCTTACTGTAATAGAATTACCTTTAAATATTCGTATCAAACTTGCGTTTAGTGGTATAAAAAAGCTTCGGGTCAAGTTAGGGGTCACGTAGGCCTAGGTAGGCCTATTTACCCGCCAATACAGGTGCTTTGTGAAATAAAGGTATCTGATTTCTTTTTTATTCGCTTTATTTTATACTTTTATTATTTTACCTAGTAGCCTAAGTATTTGTTGTAGTATAAAACTTGGCGCTCGCTTCAATGCATTTTGTGCATTATCTTTGTATAGCTGATATTTGTTGTATATTGCATTTTAATATTAATAATTAATTACACGTCGTGGCATATGCCTGTATAAACTGTATGCAGTTTATAATATATACTAACGTATACAAATGATATACATATATATGGCATTGTATGCAATAAGTTTTATTATGCGAGTCTTTATTACTAGCATATATAGTGTGTGTGTGTGTGTGTGGCGCATTCATTATATTCGCTGTCATATGATAATGTATAGTGTATATGCTTTTAAAGCATTATCATATGATATCATAATATAAAACTCATTTATTCATAAAATATAATTGGCATCTATTCGTTATTTATATATTATAAAGTTCTGGCATTATTTTAAATTTTTCTGCTTTTTGAGTGACATTATAGAGATTGAAGGGCTCGTAAGAATGGCTTCTAAATTTAATCTTTTCTGGGCGTCGGGGTCTCCCCCCTGCTGGCGGGTGATGCTGACCTTGGAGGAGAAGGGTCTGGGGGGGTACGGGAACAAGATGATTGAGTTTTCCAAGAACGAGCACAAGAGTGAGGAGATCCTTAAATGGAATCCTAGAGGACAGGTGGATTTATAAGTTTTTAGTTTTAATTTGATTTAATTTGATTTGTTTATTAATTGGTAAGATAATCTGATGTTTTCGTTATGACTCTTATTTGTATTAAAATGTTGAATAATTTAATTTTTAGTGCTGTGTTTTATCAGAATTTATAGTGTGATTTAACT
Organism: Oconnorella tubifera; assembly: GCA_034700105.1. Classification (NCBI taxonomy): domain Eukaryota; kingdom Metazoa; phylum Annelida; class Clitellata; order Enchytraeida; family Enchytraeidae; genus Oconnorella; species Oconnorella tubifera. Next base: position 5,852 of record JAQIXG010005151.1, on the reverse strand, counting down.
TGTTTGAAATAAACTCTTTTGAAATGATTGATTGATGGATGGATTGATTGAGTGATATGATATGAAGTAAGTATTTGATATATATCTTTCAGATACCTACAATGGTTTATGATAATAAAGTGGCTATCAATGATTCATTCGCTGCATGTGACTTCATTGAGGTACTGCGCTCATTAACAGCACAAGTCTTAACTCAATACTTTAATTCATTTACATTTCGTACTAATAACTTCTATAATTTGACTTAATCTCTTTGTAATGTATTATTACATGTATTAATCGATGAGAATATATTTTAATTTAGATAGATTTTATGGGTAGAGGGTGTGAGATTAAAATGAATTTCTTGTTTTTGTTTTCAGAAAGTTTATTCGAGTCAAGGAACAAAATTAACCCCGGATGACTCGACAGAACTTGGAGTGATGCTGCAGAGAAAGTATGAGGTAGGAGTGATCTGAAGTGATTTGAAGCGATCTATCCCCTTCCCCCCCCCCCGGTACACACGCACTTAGATTTAGAGGGTTAAATTCATAGAAGCAATTTAATTGTTAATTATATGATGTATTGCATAGATGGTCATCTTTTATTATTATCTTTGTTGTTTTATTTTAAACTTAAGGCTAGATAGAGGACTAGGGTTAGGTTTGTAAGTACAGTATATCATTTTCATTTCTGAGTGTTTTATTTTTATCAAGATTGCAGTGCTGAATGATAAGATCATAGACGTTGTTCATTATAAGTTCAACAAGCAAGGATGTCCTGACGGAGTCATTGATCAGGTTTTATATATATATAACTAACTTTTATTTCTAGCTAATTTATTAGTCAATAATTCACGATAAACATAACTGGCTTATGTTTATTGAATAAACGGTTTATCGTTTACATGTGTTCAGTAAGATTATATAATATTGCATTCAAAAGTTAATTGAATGAATTGTTTTCTGCATTAAAGGACAAAGCTAAGAAGCTTGTTGATGAATTCTTTGAAGAATTGAAACGTTGGGAGACATATGCATCGCAGGTTGGTTGTTCCCCCCACCACCCCCCCTCCACCCCTTTCTTCCCCCTCCCTCCACACCCTTCTGAATCCCTAAGTTGAAATATTGGCTTAGTTTAGACTCATCACTTGATTTATACACTCACAGTATATAATACATCACTAAATAGACATAATTGTGCTGATGTGACGTTTAAACAAGCGATGCAGCAATCTAAATGAGCATTATTTGTCCCAACAGACGACCTATATATCAGGATCAGTGATGACTCTGGCAGACCTCTGTCTCTTCCCAAACCTTGCTATGTTGATACGTTTCCGTCTAGACCTTTCCAAACAAGCTCCAAATCTTGCCAGATATTACGATCTCATGGCTGCGCTACCCTCAGTGCAGAAATCGTGGCCCCCCCACTGGAAGACCTCCCCCAACCCCCAGCCAATTTTTGAGTAAAAATGTAGAGGGGGGGGGTGCTAGGAGCATATCATGATTAAAGTTGATTTTTATGAAAAGTTTATGAATGGAACCAAATTATTACCTGATGATGAATAGATAAGATGTTATATATAAGAACCTAATTTAAGATATTTTACTTAACCCTAACCCTAATATAAGACGTTATACTTGAATTGTTTCAAAAACAATGAAATTTGAACGAATTATCATTTATATCATATATATAAATAAATGTTGTGTCTTAGTCTAATATTTTTTTATACGGACTTCTATTTCTTACTTTTCTGTTACTTTTATAAATATTAATCGTTGATCTAATCATTTGGCTACGCTACTAATACTGTGGTATTGATTTGCATAATCTTATTGTCTTTTATTAATTATTTTATTTTTTATCATATATTTGATTTTTGTAAAACACATCATGACATTTATTTGAATAATTTTGTGCCGATGTGACATTAAACTAATAAACAACATTGCTTTTCATGTCTACGTTATTATTAGTAAAATGTTTCATAATATATTACTTATTTAGTAAATGAACGTTTGTATTTTTAATAACAGAATTGTTGTTAATGTTACTGCACTCTATATATTTTCTAACTTTTAGTTTAAACATAAACTATCAATAATAAGGTATAAATTTTAAATGTTGTTGATTCTAAATTCTTCACATTTTATTTTATATCGCTGTTGTGTCGCTAAATAAAGGTGTCGCGTTTCAAAAACACTTTTGTGTCGAATTTTGAAAACAAGAAAGTTGAGAAAAACAAGTTCAGATGCGATTCAACTGAGATTTATTTAATAATAGAAAGATACAGAACTTATAAATACATTAATACAAGACCTTATCTTCAATTAAAATTACTGTGCAATAAAGGTGTGGGGGGTGGGGGTCGATTTCAGTGAAATATCCAAAATTAAGTAAAATCAAACTTATATATGAATACATTTAAAAATAATATTGTAACACAATAGGCCTACTTAATAACAGAGCTGTAAATTATAAATCATTAAAGCTTTCAATTAAAATATAACGATATTGTTCATTCATTCAAAGAACTGCGAAGATGAATAGTGTTTCTATTCATTTTGTCATAGCTTGCATATTTAGAATAACTATTATGCAAGCTCATGCACTGTATATACAATGTATACATACAATGTATAGACTTTATATAGACTATTATGTAAACAAGGACATATTTTATATTAAGTCGAATATTGCAATCAAACTTAGATTTGAAAGAAGAGTCTCGTATATAATATTTTTGTAAAGCCTTGTCAAAAAGAGAATGTCATAATAGCACAGTGCTAAAAACGCCTGCTACAATTTGAACAGCCAGGGGGGGGGGGGGTAGGGGGACTTATACCCCCCTATATAAAATTATAAATATTTATTTATGTTGCGTTACTAAAATTAAGGGAGTTAGTTACAAGTTAGTGATAATCCCCCATCCCCTTACGATGATTTAGTGATTATTGATTTTATTCGGAAACCAAAAATAGTGATAACCTTACTAAAGGTCATCGCATTTTTTGGAAGGACACCCCCCTCTGAATTTGAAGACCCCCCTGAATTTGAAGAATATGTATTTGAATATGACTGTGTCCTGACAAATAATCATATTGTCATTGAATCTTTATTATGCTCATATGTTCTATCAACTGTATAAGACTGTAGACGAGCTTAACCCTATTACGAGTTAGAGTGACGTAGTGAGCGACGCGATCACTTCAGCAGTGATTCTAGAGTGATTATATCGAGCCATTGGGCTAATTCACTGGGCCATGATGGGCTAATTCATTGGGCTGTATTTGTTAGTTATACTTTATTAGGCCAAATTGTCGCTTAGCGTATATCGCTATTTTGTAGCGATGTGCTTTTTATTACAATAACACGCAGAATAAATTTAATTCAATAAAGCCGATTTATTAAAGTTTAGCTAAAGCAATATATAAACAGATTTTAAAAAACAGGTTACATTAAGTTTATAATATACCGAACTGCAATATAAACAGATAAACTAGTAGATATACATTTCACTATAATATACATATAAATTTAAAACTAAATGATAATTGGATTAAATATCTTTCAATGAAAGTCAGGAATATCTTCTTTAGAAAAGAAAATGTTTCGTTCTGACGACGACGATGACGTTGCAGTTTCCGAGCATTCTCTAAAGCTCGCTTCACACCTAGAACTTTTCAGTTACAGAGTTCAGTCCCCCGGCCCCCCAGAAATTACAAAAAATGGCAAATCCTCCACCCCCCCTAAGTCATCCAGCAATACCCCCAGACACAGTAGAAACTTCTCTAAATCTGAAACTCTACCCGACGTGTTTATTTCAACCAATGACGTTGAGTCTACTAGACGTGCTTGTTCTGTATCGACCAATCAGAGGGCGAGGATTTTACCGGAAGTACCTAGAGAGGAAAAGCAGATAGTAGTACAGAAAATCCAGAATAGAGATAGCAGGAACCAAGAGTGTTATCTCGACGCTGATTGGTCGGAATATGAGAGAAGAAAGATGCTGTTGGGTGTGACGATTAGTAGCGTGACGTCATCTAGCGGCGCTCAACAAGCTAGGTACGATGACTAAATAAAAAAATTCACTGGGGGGGGGGGGCAGTTTCATTTAAACTCAACCCCCCTCACCAACCAATTAATGAATTTATAAAGGAGTTAATCAAATATTTGTTCATGTTTTGATTAATATCAATTTATATGTTTTTTGTTCAAATAATTTCTCTATTTATTTTATCTGCAGTGTCAATGATAATAATGATTATGCATCGCTTGCATCACCGGGCACAGACGACAGTGGCATCCAGACAGACATCCACACAGAGATCCACACAGACGAAGGAACAGTCTTTTACACAGACAATGCCACGGACCCTTGGCCTACACTTATTGAAAACAATCAAAATAGTCATAATGACAAGACTGGGCTGAAAAAAGTCAAGCGTCGAGCGCCTTCAGCCCCAACAGCCTACAGCCTACAGGCTGATGACCCATCTAGGCAGCTAGCCTCGGGCCTACAGCCCGTAACCATGGCGAAACACGGCGACGTCACAACAGAGAAAATGACGTCACAGAAAACGTCAAATACACAAAGAGATAAAATGACAGATTTAATGTCAGAAATAGCTGCAGCGGTCAGCAAGAGACAGGCGGCAGCGGCGATAGCTGATAGTTTTAGAGAAAAAACGCAATATCAACAAAGAAATGAAGAAATAGCAGAATTCAATCAAGATCAAGATTCAGAAATTGATGCCATTTACGCGACTGTGAATAAATCCAGACAGTCTATTATTAGAACAATAGGTACAAAGACTAGTGAGATAAACAGCAGTGGGATAAAAAACATCCCAGCGCGCAATATCAGTGGGAAAAAAGAAACAGAAAATAGACAGTCGTATAAACAGCCTGATATTTGGGCTGATCTATTACGGGATACTAAAATTTGGCGATATTCTGAACATACAGCTGAAACTGTTGAAGATAGTAATATAATTAGTAACGTTATCCCCTTTGTAGGGAGTAATGTTAGTAATCAAAGGAGGGACTCTGGGGTACAGTTTAGTCACAAGAGTAATATTACTAAACAAAGAAATGACTTACCTTTTATTGAGAGTAATGAAGCTTATATGAGTCCGATTAGTATTAATCAGAGTAATTTACTTTCTAAAGAAAATACTTTTGATTTTCCAGCGCAGAGTAATTTACTCCAGATAAACGTTTCTAACTTTAACGATCAGAGTAATGTTACTATTCAGAGGAATCTGTCACTACCTACAGATAGCAATATGTATATGCCTGACTATCCTAGACAGAGTAATATGCAAAGAAATGTATCATTACCATCTCAGAGTAATGTTCCTTTTCAGAGAATTACATCAAGCGTCCGATACCAGAGTAATAAGCCGATAGAAAGGAGTAATTTAATACAGAGTAATATGAGAAATGCATCACTTTCAAATACTCACAGTCAAGTTATTACTACTCACCCACAAGATTTGATTGATCAAAACAATGTGCAGAGCTTCTACTCCAGGAGTAATGCGTTAAATCAGCGGAGTAATAATTCTAATTTAAGGAGTAGTGGTTTTAAGTCACGAGGTCCAAGTAATGGTTCACAATTGAGACACACGAGTCTAGGTATGACTAGGAGGCACAAGGACACGTCACCTGTGTTGATGAGACGAGAAACTATAACAAGAAATGTTCAGGTGGGGCACAAATTGTGATTTAATTTAATTTAATATTATAATATTTAATATTATAATGCTTAAATATACAGGGTGGCCCAAAAAAGTGAGAACATCTCGTAAAATGTCATATAATTACATCAAAATTAGTTTAACTAAATCTATAATAGCTTAAAT
>JAQIXG010005150.1:0-11823 GCA_034700105.1 Oconnorella tubifera | reverse complement strand
AAGGATGGAGGAGGGGGCATTGTGAAATAGGGAGAAATTCTAAGGATGGTTATTAATCTTTAAGGGGATTAAGTTTATAGTCCGATATTTATTGTAATTTATTTACAGTATTCATAAAATTAAAAGTAAAACAGTTTAAGAATAAATTCATTTAGAATAATAACATTTAATGCAGAATTTATATCTAAATTATATGATCGAAATACAAGTGTATAATCGATGTATTATGCAAATGATGCAGTCTTTAATACGAAGTATTTAAATACTATCTAGAGTATTATTACTATCATTTATTTTATCGTCGAGTAAAAGTCTCTCGAGTAAAATTTATAGTACAATGAGATGCACTTTTTCTTTAATCGATCAATTTTAATATCTATCTTAATCCCAGTGGGAGGGGTTTAAACATGTCAATCATTATCCCAAAGGGAATGTAGATATCGTAGTGGGAGAGGCTTAAATATGTCAATCATTATATCAATGTAATGATTATATGATATCATAATATTATTATTAAAATAGTTATTATTATTGAATTAATTGACAGGGTCGTTTTGTCAAGTTAATGTATTCGGGGCCGTTTGTCTGGTTAATGTATTCGGGGTCGTTTGTCTAGTTAATGTATTCGGGGTCGTTTTGTCTGGTTAATGTATTCGGGGCCGTTTTGTCGGGGCGCCATAATTTCACAAACCTGAATTCTACGTGCCCTCTGTCGAGTGAAATAGAAAAGAAATCATATCTAGCGTCCGGCTGATCAGAACTAAATAAGAGAAGTCCATCTTTCGATTCCGGTTTAAACTGGATCGTCACTCGGAACTCCTTGAACGAACCCCGGAGAACCGGAAACGCTACGTAACCGGTTCCGTGGAACCTCGGATACCGGACAACGGACTCTGTGAAGAAATAAACGTTTAGTTTAACGTCACATCAGCACAGAAAGGAGACGATTAAGGTATCTAATTGAATAGAATTAACGAAATCGTGATGGATATAACGATTTGGCTATCGTTTAGCGTCACATCAGCACAAAAAGATATTAATATAAATCACATATAATAACAATATTGATGATTCCGTGCATTATTTTATTAATAAATTCAAATTACTGATTTAAATAAAAATATATCACTGTAAAAGTTTGAGAGATCTCAAATTTATTCTAAAATTAAACATTATTTTAATCCTATGCAAAAACAAAGTACAGTGCCCCACCTTTTTCGCACAGTCTCCCCTTACTCCCCAGGGGGCACCTACACCTGGCCCCCCCACCCCCCTCCACACCCCCCTTCTCGTAAACACACTGCCCCCCATTAACGCATTTCAAATCTTCGCAAGTCTCCATACCTTTTCTCGCATCAATTTTATCCCCCCCTGGAATTTCATTCCCCTTCCCTCCTTTAACCGAATTACTTTTGTACCCGTTTGTCGAGGGCAGGTAGGTGTAGATAGCTGCCGCGTCCAGCTGAACATTACTCCCCTGGTGGGGCTTTACCCCCGGTCGAAAATTTGTCACTTTTTGCGCGATTTTTACTTTTCTATCTTTATTTTTTCTCCTACCAGAACTGATTCTAGACGTCAGCGAATCAGAACGTCTGCCTGATGGCATGCTGTTGGTGATTGGTCTGATTTGAGTGTTTACTGATCGCTGATTGGATGAGCTTTGAGTGTGTTCTATCTTGTGTTGATAGGTTGGTTTTGTATTAGTACTTTGAGTGTGTTTTATCTTGTGTTGGTAGGTTGGTTTTGTATTAGTACTTTTACGATAACTGGATACTGAAGATTTTCGCTTTATTCTGTTACCAATGGGTTGATTGGACGCTTGATTTTGAAGCGCTTTGTTTGAATCGTTCTCATTGGTTGATCGCATTTTATTATTATTAGTTCCATGTGACGTCATATCCTTAGTATCAGATGAGTCATCGTGGAATAAATTCAAATTTGAATTTTTTGTCAAGTTTGAATTGAAATGAGAAGTTTTATACTGTCTCGAGTTAGAGTCCACAGTAGACGATGATAACTGACGATCTGTGATTGGTTGATATCTTTTTTCGCGTTTTCGGATTGGTTCAAATCTTTTGCTCGCGTTGTATTCTTTGATTTTATCATTATCATTTTCTTTCTCATTATTAACTTTATTTTCTTCAATATCATCACCATCATCATCATCGTCATCTTTATTATCATTTTTATCTTCCAAATAAAAATCATATTTATTTCTATAACTCTTTTCATTTTTCTCACTTTTATCCATTTCGTTAATATTATCTTTCTCATTTTCGTTCAGAAATGATTCCGCGTTTTTTCTGTAACGAAAATTATCGTCAACGTTTCTCTTAACTGAAATATCACCAACCTTTCTACGCGATAGTTTATCGATAACTTCTAAATTCAGTTCTTCTTCTAAATTTGGAAAAATCTCTAACTTTTTGAAATTTTTCAAATTTATGTCACTCAAACTTTCTTTATAGTGAGATTTATTATAAGTAGGAGGGGCATTGTTATCAGTAGGCGTGTCTTTGACTTGCCAATCAAGCGCCTTAGCTAAAAAGAATAATGGAAATTGAATTATAATAGAATTAGTATTTTTAATTTGAAAGCTACATTGAATTAAATGATGTTTTAAATTTTAAGCTTATAGTGTAATTTCTATATTTAAACAAAACGAATAATAAAGTTATAATTATTAATAGAAATAAACAAATAGTTATATATAATGAAATAAAATAAATAAGAGTGTATAATTTATTTATATTTTGAATCAAATTGCTATTCAAATTGCTCAACTAAGGCAGTCAGCCAGTCGTAGTTAAGAGAACTTTGAGCCAACTGTCTAAATATATAAAACAACTGCTTTGATGTAACAAATATTTTACTAAAGGGTGCAGCAAATAAACTTTATCCAATTCGTGTTGTTCATTTTAAAACTATATCTTCATCGACGGAAATACTAATCGAGGGAATTGTCAAACAGGAAATTGAGAGACCGGAAGTAATCTACCAGGATTTTACGTACCCTATACGTTGCGATTAATTCTTGCGAATTCCAGATTCGTTTTGAGATAAAATGCAACGTCCGCAGTGAAATTTTACATTCTTTTCTTATAGAACTGCACTACGGGGGTTGCATTTGTCATTAGAAAAGGATCAATTTTGTATTGTAATGCGTCTCAAGATGTTAATTAATACGGAATTGGCTCTATTACAAATTTAATATTTATATTTATAGCAATTCAGATCAGGGCTATCATTTTTAACCAAAAAACAATTGTTTTTTTGGGCGGGGGTAGTTACATGCAAGCCCCGTAATTTTTAGGGCGCCTTCTTAGACTTCAAATGTATAGATTATAAATAGACAAATAAAACAATTCAATATCTCACAGACATTTACACGGTCTATCGAATAATTTTTGAATATTTCCGATCTGCTGTCAAATTTCATCGACAAACTGACGTTAACCCAATGTGCCGCTAAATCACTCGATGCAAAATCGCTAATATTTCGACTGAGTGCGTCGTGACATTAAGACACGAGAAATGTCATGGATGATACGAAATGTCATGAAATGTCATGAAATATCATGAATTGTCATAACTTGACAAGAGAACGGAAGTGTGTTCATGATAGAGGAATGATTCTGAACGAAATGACTTCCAAGTATAATAGAAAGATATTGAAAATGTAAAAACATTTAACTAGGCCCTGTTTACTAACAAGCCCCGCCCCTTAAAACGAGTAGCCTATGACGTTATATTTTAATATACGGTATGCATCGATATTATTTGATAGAATTTTCTTCAAAATGCTGTTAGAAATTAAGTTAGGGTTAAGGTTAGGTTACTGGTATATAACGAGTTTAAAAATAATAACAAAAACGACTAATTTTAGTTTAATTATTTAAAGTAAGTAACTGGGAGTGGTTCACTGAGTTGACTAATTAACTGGCAAGTAGCCTACTTAGTACTGCGTCAGATTTTATTATTTTTGACTAAACTTATTTTTTTCTATTCATTGAGATACTTCATAGTCTCTGCCCTGACCTCTCCCCCCTCTCGCTCTCTCTCTCCCTCTCTCTCGCTCTCACTCTCCCCCTAAATCGACAACTTTGTCCGCTTTGTTGTCCCCGTCTTTTGATCTGTGACGACCGATGAACAAACAGCAATCAAACTGCGACCAATAGCGTTTTTTCTCTCTCTCTCTCTCCCTCTCTCTCTCTCTCTCTTTCCTTTCCTTCCTCAAATTGTTTCTTCGCTTAATTAACAAGATAAATTGATTCAGGGGCTGACCCCAGTATTTGAGATGGGGGGGGGGGGGGGTGTGACCGATATGAGATTCAATTAAACGATTTAAATTAATTTATCAACAATTAAAATAAAATATTTAATTCAAGACATTTTCAACTGCAAAAAACTTTTATTCTGAAAAAAACAATATTTCGAAGAAATTTCTCATATAATTTCTATCATTACCTTTTTAAAAAACCTTTTTTAATTGATTTCAATGAACTATAGATAAACTTATCAACCAATGGGTGCGCAGCTAATAAACTGTATACAAATCATTCGTCCAATCAGCGCGCTGTTTCGTATTTTAGTTTGATGTAATTTAACAGCCTCCGGGTTTTCTCTATCTGATGTCAGAATTATAATTTGAGAAAATGAAAATCAAAAAATGCAAGCTGTCGCCACATATTTGAACAATTTTGTGCGTTTTAAATATATTTCAATATTATTAGGCTTTTTAAACATATACTTCAGCTATAAAATGACTATTAAAGATATTTACCTACCTTTATTATTTGTTATATTACAAGGGGTATTGTTGCTAAAAAACAATTTCATCTAGAATTATTGTAAAAACACGTATGTAATATAAAAACTAATTTATATTTTATATAACAGAAGAAAAAACATTATGAAACAAAGAAACTGAACTGGTTGTTTCTCAAATAGTGTATTTCAATATTTTTAATCAGACATTCAAACTAAAATTGTAATCTTAGATTTATTTTAAATAAAAACAAACCTGATAAAGTTGTATCATTGTAGAATGCTGATGCTATTGTGAAATGAGTTGAAAAAACGATCAAGAAAGATGCGGCTATCTTCAAAAACCGATTCATGGTTTTTATTCTATCAATTACAAGTATTTTCTCAACTAAAATTATAAATATTATGATTTAATCACTGTGTGAATACGTTCAAACTGTAATAATTCTTATCTTTCTGTAAAATATCGTTATTTTAAAGTGTATTATCATATAAAATACTAAATTGTATTGTAATATTCAGAAAGTATAATATTGTTTATATTTGAGACGCAAAAATAAGCGTTGTCAACTCGCACAAATTGCGGTACATCGAAAAATAGCCCAATAAATAGAAATAGCCCAACGAGGAAAACTAGCCCAGCAAAAGTCTGATATTATGTCTCTGTCTTCAATCATCTATCGATCTTGTTATGCGTCTTTCTTTATATATAAAGCCAAAGATACATAGATGCAAATTTTTCACAGCGACAATCGCCAAAATGTCGTAAAGATGATTTTCCATCGTTTGAAAATTAAATTAATTAATTAATTATTCTCTTGTAATTATTGAAAGATACGTTTAATTATTGATAAAATTCAAATATTTATTGCGGAGATAGTCGCAAAGAAATGATACGTTAAGACATCGGCTTTAGTGACAATAGCAGTGACGTAACACTTGAGGGGGGGGGGCGTGTAAGGGAAGGGTGAGGAGGAGGGGCAGGGGTAGGGTAAAGAAAGGAAAGGGGGGGGCCTAAGTTTAAAATATTTAGAGACATTTTTAAGTTTTTACTTCTCGTCAAACAAAATAGAAAAAGAATCTATTGCAAGTAAATTGCCACAGTGTATAAATAGACTAATATTAGATATATAAATAAATAATAAATATACCAGTGAATAAATAAATAAACTAATAAATAGATAATAAGCAGCAGATAAACAAGTAATGTCTTTGATTTGGTGGTCCTGAAAGAAAGGGTGGGATACACCCACGGGACGTAAATTTGTGACCCCCGTGAGGCCCCATAAGTATCAAAGGGGGGGGGGGGAAATCTGCTGATCGGAAGTAAAATTGTCCATCGAGCGTGTGCGGACAGAGGGAATGCAGATCTTTCCCTGCAGGCTTTTCATTTATGTTAACTCGTGCTGATGTGCCTTTGAATCTTGGTCGTGATCGGAAGTCTAGTATACGCTCATGATGTGGGAGGAGGGAGGGAGAGAGGGAGAGGGAGGGAGGGAGGGGGAGAGGGGAAACGGAAGAGGAAATCAAGGAATGTTGACCGGGCATTGATCTGTTTTTTATCTCTATGTAAAGATTGATCTTGGTTTGCAGTATATATTCATTCATTCAGTCACACATCTTTTATTCGGCAATTTATCGTTAATGTTTAAATAATTATTTATTTTATAATTCAGTTTTTAATTTATGATATTGTAATAACATGATTGTAATAATGCAGGTATAATAATTAACATTTATAAGTCTGGTTAATAATATAATGCGACTGCAGAAATTAGGCACTTCGACAAAACGACCTCGAATACATTAGCAAGACAAATCACTAACCTTAATTTCAATCTTAACCATAAGGCTTAACCCAAATCATAACCCAGCGCTAACCCTAAGAACCTTGGCTAATTTTGACGCAAAGTGATTGTTTTGCTGAAGAAAAAGATATTATTTTGAATCGAATTCTATTGCGGAGCAAGAATTTCTTAGCTTAACTTCATAATTCCCCAATGTTTAGTAAAACTTCAGATGACTGATAAAATTAAGTCCCAATTCGACATGTTGATCTCGCAAAAAACCGAAAACCGAAAGATAGAAACTAAAGATTAAGGAACAATGCACGAGGGTTTTGGTCCGGACAATGGCTCGCAACAGGGGGCTGTTTTCTAAAGGGGCGGGGAGATATTTTTATGCGGAAATTAGTTTTTTCTCGAAGATTATTGTAAGAAAATTGATAAAAAAAGTTGAGTTTCTAGAAAGATGAAAAGTTATTGCGTAAAGTATAGGGTAGGTTGTTTGAAATAATGAAAGATTTTAAAATAAAATATTGGTAATTATAGTCTGAAGTGTGAATGCGGTGAGAATATTAACTGTAAGTTTAAAATTGATAAATGACGTAATATGTATTATATATAATTTGAAATTTAATAAAACTGGGGCAAAGAAGAGAGGGGGAGAGATAGAGAGAGTGCGGAGGGGAGAGAGGTATACTTAGGGGGAGGGAGAGCCTCCACCGGAGAGGAAAAGGGGTTTAAAAATTAAACAAATAGAGAAAAAATGGCATCCATTATATTACGTCGTTCTATTTGTATTATTGCAAATAAAAGAAGAGAATTATTTCAATTCGATAGATGACGACGCAGTGCTGAGAAAAATAATTTTCATTTATAAAAAGCTGAAGTATAATAGCTCTCGCTTAATATTTTTTCTATAATTAATTTGATATCAGTACACCTAATTTTGAAATAAAATTGTTTAAAAATGAAATGAAATTTAATGCAAATGTTAAATAATTACCCTAATAGTGTGATGTGTTATCCTTTCATTCATCCATCTATTCATCCATCTATGCATACATACATCCATCCATATTTTTAATTGTTAGACAACAAATTTAACCAATTAATTTAAAATTTACATTTTTTTGGGAGGGGGGAGGTGTTGAGGGGGGATGGCAACACCCCTCCCTCTCAGCAAACCCTCGAGACCGGGGGGGGGGGTCAGTCTGGCGCCACTAACAACACAAGCCTGTTGCTGTAACATCAGATATTTAATATAAGTGGATGACAATCATTAAGCCAGTGCAATGCTTATAGGATAGCGGGGAAAGGGGGAGGGGGGGGGGGAGAAATTTGAATTTAAAATCTGGAGGGGGAGGGATATATTAATGTTTAAGTTTATTAAATTGAGTCTTTGTAGAATTTATAAGAAATGTCTAGAAGCTTTTTAGAAACATTATTTTATACCTACTTAATTTATGTGTGTAATTGAATGTTGAGCATTCGATGAAACCATTGGCTAACTGATTGACTGATTGACTGATTGACTGACTGATTGATTGACTGATTGACTGATTAATAAGAATCTTAAAACTACCAAATTCTAACTCATTTGTATAAATTTGTTTGATTTTTACCATGTATATAAGTTTGAAATTTTATAGATTCAAAATAGTTATTTTTATCAAATAGTTTAACTATAAATATATGATGATATGTATTAACTTATTAAAAGATAAAAATGTAGAATATGGGCAAAACCACCTTCACCCCCCCTCCCCCCCCTGTACAATTATCCCCACTATATGCACACGTACCAATCATGCTCACACACAGATACAAGCAAACATGCACCCAAGCGGTCAAATAACAATCCATTCTCCGCAACTTCGATACTCTATTCGAAATGCAATTTTCTGCTAAATTCTCATGAATTATTTTTATCCGCCAATGAGATTAGATTGAGAAATCATTTCTAACGAATCAGAAAGTGGAGATTGAAATAGAGCTGAGTTTTGTTGGTAGAATGGATTATCGTTGACCGGATCTATTCGTTTAATGAGGGACTATATTTTGAATCGACTCATCGTTGTGGCATAAGTCTGTCAGATTATCAACAGACTTGCTATAGACTTGCTACAGACTAACTACAGACTTACTACAGACTCTTTAAAAAAAATTACATACATTTTGAATACAGTAAGCAAATTAGCGTTAAAATTGAAAATTTCTAAGTTACAATATTATTTCAAAAGTTAACAATTTTATTATAAGTCTTAATCATTATAACTTCAAATAGCAATTAATGAGTAATATCATTAACCATTTAATCATAAATCTTAAATTAGAATCATATAAATCTGAGTTTAGGCTTATTAATATTTTCTAGATTATTTAAAACATTGAAGAAAATAGACAAAAGTTTATTTAAAGTTTATATGAAAAATTGATTTATTCAAAAACTTTGAATAAAGATTTTACGAAACAATCCATGACAATTCTAGACTCCAGGATTCGAGAAAGAACCAGGGTCAGCCAGTGGGGTGGAGCGTAGCGTAGCGTCCGGTAGCGTAGCGTCCATGCAACAGCTAGTGTACTGCTACGCCCCCGTCGGTAAGTTTTTATTACTTCCCCCTTCGCCCCCCCCCCAATTATTTAGTTAAAAATTATTACAGTTTTCAGGCAATAGTTGTCAAAAAGTGAAAGTTTCAAACCACGAGGTGTTATAAAATGAAAGACACTAAAGTAATAAAAATTAAGTTATTTGTTTTTGTTTTAATACTTAAATAGTTTTAATGTTGAATAGTTTTCATCTCACTGTCTGTTTTTCTGTCTGTCTGTGTATCTAACTGTCTAATTGTCTAACTGTCTGATGCATAACTGTCTAACTAACTGTCTGTTTGACTGTCTAACTGTCTGTCTGTCTGTCCAGGCTCTGCTGTCTCATCCACCGATACATCCTATCTAACTCTCCCCTCCCCCTCAGACCCCCCCCAATCTCAATCTCTACCCCCTCCCCACTCCCCCCACTATCTCTCCCTACTCTAATTCAACGTTCCACCCCCTGGGGCTCGTTGCACCCTCCCCCCACTCTGTCAATCCTTTCCTGACCCCCTCGAATAATACTTTTGCGGCGCCGTTTCAGTCGCCGCAACCGCAACACGTAACGCTAGTTCCTGCGGATCATATATACGTAACAGGAGCTAAGGTAGGATACTTAATAAGTACTGAATCATTACTTAATCTGTACTTAATCATTACTTAATCATTACTTAATAAGATGCTAAAATTGACACTAAGTTGATAAAGATGTGAAATTAACGGATATAAATGCTCAGAAAATATTCAAAACAGATTAAAATAATATTTTTCATTCTATTTCGTTTCGCGCTTTCATTCTATTTCGAAGGCACTTTTTGCATTCTATTTTCACATTGAATACAGAAAGTGAATATCGTTTACTGAATTATAATTACGCGTATCCTTGAAGAGTTAATTGATTTCAATTAACTAAGTGATTTTAACAGTTAAAGTCACGTGTTAAAAGCGTAACGCTATATTTCTAAACCTAAATTTTAAAACTGTAATTATAATAATATTTATTTACGATTGTTTCCTATTATTCCAATTCTTGATCCAGCATCCCTAGAGCTTACAATTACTGCAACAGGGATATCTAATTCGCTGTAAAATACTAAAATTTCTGACAATAATTATGATGTGATAAACTTGGTGATGATTTTCTTCATTGTCGAGACCATAGCAGGATATATAGTTATGCACTATCGCAATAAATCTGTTAATTATTCAGTGAATTTATTTGCATCCGTTTTGATTTTGTTTAAAGCTCTTTTGAAAAACTCGCATTATACATTTTATTCAATACATAAATAAACTTAAGATTATTGTAAAATCAAGAATTATAGTTTTAATTAAATAGGTCGTCATATTTTTGCGAGGGGTATCTTGCCCCTCGTTTTTTTTCAAGATCATTGAAAGTTATTTCAATTTTTAATTTGATTTATTGTAAGAATTGTAGTTTTAATTAAAAAGGTCGTCACATTTTTGCGAGGGTATCCTCCCCCTGTTTTTTTTCTCGATGATGGAAAATTATTTAAAATTTTAATTCTATTCATTGTTTCGTCTCGGATACAATTTAAGCATTTGCTATAATCTCACACGATGACAAGTTGTAACAGATGTTACTAAACTTCATTATATCTCTAAATAATCGATAACTGG
Organism: Oconnorella tubifera; assembly: GCA_034700105.1. Lineage (NCBI taxonomy): Eukaryota > Metazoa > Annelida > Clitellata > Enchytraeida > Enchytraeidae > Oconnorella > Oconnorella tubifera. The sequence continues at coordinate 1,045 of JAQIXG010005150.1, read as the reverse complement.
TGTGGGATGATTGATATTACGATTACAATTATTATTTATTGATGTTAGTAGATTAAATTATCAAACAATCATTTTATAATATAAATCGCATAATTACATTTAGCGACTGTGTGTAACTGTTTTGATAAAACTGTCACTGGTAATGTAAGAATTTATATCATTACACTTTTATTGATTGATAACGGCTAATTTATTACGTTAACATTAACTGAGATTTAAAATTCTACCCTCTATACACCCTATAGTATAATTGTAGATATAACCCCAGTGCATTGTTTAGACTATATTAGGAACCCTAATTTCGTTTTATAGTTGTGATTTGCAATCAGAATGTTATTATATTATAAATTGTATTAACTATAATAATAAGCACAAAAAAATAAGTTCATAAAATTGCAAACACAATTAGGTACAGATTTATTAAATACTTTAAAATGTTTCCTTTAAAACAAATAACTTATTTACTGAATTACATAAAATACTTTCAAATAGTATTGTAGTCATTTAAGTAAAACACTGCGTCCTATAAAAATGTTGCAAAGTCGTACTGGAAAATAATTTCCAGTAAAAAGATCGAATGTTCAGTTGACCGAGTCACGTTTCTACTGTAGTCAATGTAACACCACGTTTTGTTTGTTTGGTATCGTGCGTGAAACATTACGTCAAAGTCTGCGGTGGCGTTTCCGTAGCATCTGCGTTGCGGTTGCATTTCCGTAACGTCTGCGTTGATGATTAAATAACCCCTGGAAATTATTAAATATTATAGGCCTACTATAATTTGAATTTAATTTATCTAGGGAATAGTGCTTTTAAGATACTGTGAAATTTTGGGTTCCCGTAAATTTGTTTAAAAGTTTGAATTAATTTTTGACGATTTTTATTGCTTTCTAATGGGTCTAATTATAGGCCTAATTAATTATTCTAAATCATAATGATTAATTTTTATATATATTTGTTTATAATATCAGTTCATTTTCACGACTGTTTTATCTAAGTTTTTAATCTTATTTATTGCTTTGTTTTTAAAATAAGTGGCTTAGCGATT
>JAQIXG010005149.1:0-11824 GCA_034700105.1 Oconnorella tubifera | reverse complement strand
AAATAAGACGCTATCTCAGACCCCGTCATCATCACTAGTGGTTCAACTTGAGAGAGAATCTATCGTTTGCGGGGGGGGAGGGGGGCGCCAAATTTTTACTTTCGCCCCGGGCGCCATATACCCTAGATACGCCACTGGTTGTAAATAGCATTTTGCAATAATTCTATAGTCAAAATATGATACATAGAAAATTTTACTTTTAATTGTAAGCATATTGACTCTAAATTTTTCCTTAATTCTGATGCTTTAATACATTCAGTCAAAAAGTGGGGAACATCATCTAACTTTCCACAATGTTGGCAGATATTGGTGTCTGATAAATTTATTTTATGCATATGATCTGCAAGTCTTGTGCATTTCGTCCGTAATCTGTTAATGATTCTCTTTTTTCCTTGATTTTAAAGTTTTCATTTTATATTCAGAATTTAAATTAAAATATTTTAAGTAATCTCTATTTTTGGTTTTCATGTTTTCATGCCATTCATTTTCCCACTCAGTCTCATATATTTTATCTATTAAATCCAATATTTCTTTTAATTCAATATCACAATCAACTACGTCAGTAAAACTTGTTACTTCTTTAGCAAGAATGTCAGCAAGATCATGAATATTGTAATTAATATGTCCAGGGATCCACATAATCATTATTTCAGAACCTAATAATCGTTCACAGATAGAATTAATTAAAATAGGTCTAAAATTTGATTTCATATTCTTAATATCTTTCAAAACGGAAAGACAATCACTAATAATTAAAATTTTGTCGAAATTTTGTAAAATAGATAATTCAATCGCTTCTTTCATAGCAAGAGCTTATGATGCATATATACTGATTTCATCAGGTTTCATTTTTTAATTCAGAAATTGTAACAGTAAATCGTAATAGTGGCAACATTATAATAATGGCGCTAGAAATTGTAAGCAATTGTAAACAATTGAAAACATTTTTTTGATTGTCTGCTAAACTACCTAAGAGTACCGGAAGTAGTATAAATTTAGACTTCAAATAAAAATATTGAATTTCTCGTGTTTTTTACGTATAGTTTGTGTCATTTATACGTTTGTTGATGATACGTGTATTCAAATGTAGGCATAATTGTACTTTATAAGCCGGTATGATGGACTTATTTGCAGGAAGAGGTGTTGCAGAAACTCTTTTAGACATATGCCAGCATATAAATGTCAGATGCCTTCGTTTAAATTCCCCAGTCAGATGCCAGCGTGTAAATGCCTGCAGTTGTATGCAGCGTGCTGGCATATGATTTTCATCGCAATTCTCCAGAAATTAAACTAGTTTCTGCAAAGTATCTTTACGCAAATTATCCCCTTCTCATTATAGAATGATTAACTAGTCAATTAAGTCTAAATTAAATCTCTCTGAAAATATATTTACTTTTTACTAAATGCCTAAAGATTATTAGCGTATGATTATTTACAGATAAAATCAGTAAAATCATAAACAAGCGTCATCGGTTAACAATGCTTCGTGAATTATTACTGGCATTGAATGGCTACACGGGCAGTATTTTTATCCGCGATGACTCGACTCAATGCATTCGAGTCATACACGATCTGCCATTCATTCACCCAAGTGAATCTGCACTTCTAGATCGACTATGCAAACTAGCCACATACTATTCTAAGCTCATTCACTTTATGAAACTAAACCGCACAAATCCCATCACTTTATCCAAAAGTTTCAATATTCCGGGCCTTTATATCCAAGCGTTTTGCCACGGGTTAGATAGCGCGCTTGATCCATATCGCGTGACTTTACTCGATATCGAAAAACAGGTTTTATCCGATCCGTATTTAACAACAGCGTACGTGCAGTGTTCGCTTGAAAGCTATCAGTTGATGTTTCCCGCTCTGTGCTCCGTTGTTGGTCAGATTATGACGCGGCATATCCGCGGTTGTAGCGTGCTCGAAGTGTTGCATACTGCGACATCGTGCGGAATGCCTGACGTTAAAATAGTATTGGAGAAAATACTGAATGTTTGTCACGGCGTTTTATACAAGCAACTATGCGCTTGGATGCTGTATGGTTTACTTAATGACGAACATGCTGAGTTCTTTATTCGGAAAACGAAAAAAGTTACCGAATCTATCAAACCCGTTGATGATGATTCGGAACTAGGTGGAGTCACAGACAAACAACTTGATTACATTCTGAAACTATCATCCGGGTCTTTAGCCAATTCTGAAATGTTCGAGATTAGTGCGGGACTCCTCCCATCTTATATACCGTTGCGTGCTGCAGAGAAGGTTCTATTTATCGGAGAGTCCGTCCATATGTTTGAACAGCGAAGAAATCTCTCGCGTTCCTACAATGTATCGATACTCAAAGATAAGGAAGACGAATTTGCGATTGATTTAAGAAATCTCTCAGTTGAACCAGTTTTTAATTTGATGAAATTTGAGGAAGTTATCGATAAGATTCGTACGTTCGTTGCTGAGCGGCTTTGGAATTTGATTGTAATTCAAGCGGATCTTGTTTCGAATCTACGGACCATTAAAGACTTCTTTCTGTTAGGACGAGGGGAGCTTTTTCTAGAGTTTATCGATCTCGCTCAAGGGCAGCTTAGATTCCCACCAACGCACGATACCCAACACGATATAAATATCGCGTTTCAACAAGCCGCTAGAAACGTTCTTTTTGATAACGAAACTTTATTGAAAAGATTTAGTCTTACGTTCGAATCGACAGAACCCGATGTTGATGTAAAAAAACTTAATGGTAAAAACGGCTGGGAATGTCTTAGTATGTTGTATGCTGTTGACTGGCCTTTGCATATATTCTTTACTCCTAGTGTGTTGAAGCGTTATAACGTTTTGTTCGGGTTTTTGTTGTACGTTAAACGCGTTCAGATAGAACTGCAGCAGTGCTGGGCTGTGCAGATTCAGAGGAGAGGGACAAGGGGGAGTGACAAGGTGGCGATGAGTAGGTGGTGGTTGAGAAATCATATGGCTTTTTTGGTCGATAATCTGCAGTATTATCTGCAGGTTTGTTTGATGCAACTAAATCGATATTTTGTAATATATAAACTGTAGTTTTTTAAAAGCATTTATTTAACGGTAAGTAGAATCTCAGATTCATTTTAGTTCTGAATTGATGAATAGAATAGGAGAATAATCTATAGTAAAAGTTAGTTTATGTTAAATGTCTGGATTTTTATTATTGTAAGATGCAGCTTTTTATTTAAACGCTTTGATAAAGGGTGCAACAAGAAAGTGAGATATTATATTGAGACTCAACTTTAAGATCTATTGGTTCCATATCCGTTGCTCTAACCACTTTATGAAATGAAATTGGTTTCATGTAGTTAAACTAAATCATAAACTGTTCATTTTCACATGAACTTTTTGTAATATTTATATGATTAAAAAATAACTTGTTACAGAATATTTCACATATGTATTTGAGTACTCTATAAGTACGGGTTTTCATATGTGTACCTTTACTATATTTTCTATCCTTTTAATACCACAGGTTGATGTTATCGAGTCGCAATTCAGTATCCTACTTAACAGCATCGAATCGACGCACGACTTTGAAGAGATCTACCGCTCACACGAACTCTTTCTCACGTCGCTGTTTGCTCAATCTTTCATGCATACCAAACAGATAGCGCGCTGTTTGCGAGAGATCTTAGAACTATGCCACGCTTTCTGCTGTCTTATTACCAATTCCGATGTCTTTCTGTCCGATGAACAGATTAAAAGTATGGAGGAGATTAATGGAAGTTTTCAACGGCAGTCAAGTTTGTTGTTTGTGATATTGTCTAGCGTGAAGAATCATCAGACCAGCACGCATTTGTCTCAGTTGCTACTGCGTATTGATTTTAATAGGTATTTTACGTCGGCTAGTAGGAACATTGGTATTGCTCCGATTTAGAGTTAAACGTTCGAGTATCGATGAATATTTAAGATTTTTTGATGCGTTGATTTGTGGATTTATACGTGATGTTTTTTGTATTGGTTTAGTTTTTGATTTCTCTTAGTATGATAATATTCTTTGATGATATAAGAAAAATTGTAAAAATTTAGAAACTGTAAAAAAAGCGCTGGTATTGGCATGGAATTATTTTGTGATGATTCATTTTGAATAGATTAGTTTTAAATTAAAGCAATTGTATTAAACAGAAGTTATTATAGTAAGTCTGGCATTTTAAGAAACATTCACTAAACTTAATATTGTTGTCAAAAAGAAATACCATTGATTATCCTGATTTTTTGTTAAATGTTTTATAAACGAGCATTATTAGACAAATACTGTTGCTAAAATATGTAGTCCTTGTGATTTCGAAATTGTTGAATTTATTTCGTTTCCGCCACAGAGGTCATTGACCCGCCATAGAGGTCATTGATCAGCTATAGAGGTCATTGATTCGCTGTAGAGGTCATTGACCCGCTACAGAGGTCATTGATCCGCTATAGAGGTCATTGACCGGCCGTAGAGGTCATTGACCCGCTACAGAGCTCATTTCCAGCTATAGAGGTCATTGATCAGCTACAGAGGTCATTGACCTGCTTATTGAGGTCTTTGATATATAGTACAAAATTTAATATGCTTCTTAAAAAAAGTAGAATTTTACGACCCTTGAATAAAGCTGAGATTCGTGCTTTAATAAGTATAGTAACTGCATACATGATATTTTTTCTTAATTTAAAAATTAAGTAATTGTTATCTGCCGGGTCTATGAGGTGGGGGGCTCGATAAGGCATTTAAAACTGTTCATCTTTGACACCCATATCCCCACAAGAAATTTAAAACATTCAAAAATTGTTCGGACATTGATCTGCGCTCAAGAATGTTTTGTTTACATTTATTTTCTATTAGAAAATAATATATTATGAAATTAGGTGATATGATGGACAGTAAACCGGAAACAGGGGAAGTAGATGATGAGATTGATATGAACTCGAATGTATTTGAGGATCGAAATTCTCGTCTTCTATTGGTAAATTTGAATGGGAAATATATAGTATTGTTATAGTGGTATAATTATTAATGTTATTAATTTTTTTGCAAGCAATATTTGTTCATGTATTATTTTGAATGCGATCCAGTTTGTTACGATGTGAAATTATTATCTTCCAGGTTATAGTTAGGATTAAGGTTAGGACTGGATCATTATTGTGCTTAATTACAATTTTTTTTAACTGGCCAAGTTGTGTCATATTTAAGACTTTATTTTGCAGAAAAGACTAAAGTTTTTCTTGCTAAATATTAACTTTATTGCTGAAGTTAGTTCATACGTCATGTTTTTATGAAAATATACTTTTCCTAATGGTAAATAGTATATTCTTTCAGGACTTTCTCCCCCCGAACTATAACTATAGAATTCTTTCTGTTGAGGGTCGGTTTGATGGACTGTTTGTCGCAAAGTTTGCTGTCAATATTTTCTCGAAGGCTGATGCTGTGATTTGGCTTAAAGAACATCAGGCTTTATCCGTCGTGACTTGGCGGGTGTTAACCGGTGATGCTGCTCAAGGGAAGAAACTTATGTGCAGGGTAAATTGTGTTACAGATTTTTGACTTGAATTTTTACTGGGTTTTTATTGATACTGGTTAAAAAAGAGACTTAGTACAGATTAACGCGAAGATGAAATTCTCTTGTTAGGTTGTGTTGTTTTAGTCTAATTAACTTTTATATTTTTTGCGTTTATTTGTAACAGTTAGTGCTGTAGAGAATAGAAATGCTAAAAACTAAAATGATAAAGTTAGACTAGAATAATAAAATAGAATAAAAGGAGTTCGCGTTGATCTAGTGTACTGTATTTTGTTTGTAACAAATTTATTGAATATAAATGTAATTAAATCAAATCTCTAAATTTGATTCTAACTAAAAAAAATTTAATGGATAAAACCTTTTTTACTTGATGAGTTTTTTTTATCGTCAGTTGCGTTATCGGTGTCAATACAAAACGGACCCCAGAGGTCACCACTCTGTAACGCGTCGCTCTAAAAACATCAACTGTCCAGCGACACTGAATATCGCAGTCAGACGTATCGTTGAACATAGAAAATCTAGGTTGCATTTATTTGAAATTTTATTTTTTTAATTGTTTTAATTATTCGAATTTTTATTTATCGAGTTTAGACTTGAGTTTATTGTTAAAACAAATGGAACCTTTAGTTTTAACAGTACTAATACAGTACTATTACAATACTATTACAGTACTATTACAGTACTATTAATATTACTTAATAGGTTAGATCTAAATGTTAAATTTTAATATTTTTTTTATTTGTTTTAAAGTTAACGTTGTTTTATTTGTAGAAATAAATTTAATAAGGTAACTAATAATGTACTAGATTATATTATTATATTATTTTATATTAGATTATATTATGTAAGAGGTTATATTATTTAATAGATTATTAATCAACTTATTAAATATATTTCTCACAGATCAACTGACGAATGGATAACCGAGTACCCCATGATCGTAACTCTCAAACATATTCATACTCACGCGCTACTACCAAATGAACCACGACGCAAACTACCGCGCACCATTGACCCTTCAAACCCATCCGACCACGACATCTTATCATTTTTCACCCCCGAGCAATCGCTCGAGCGTGACCTAATCCGCTTCCAACAATGGGCCGACAGAGTGAAAACACGATGTCGTCAAGACGTCGCTAACTACCAACCGTGCCTCGAGAAATTTCTCTCCGTAGTCGAGCAATCGCGGTGTGATGAATTCAATCAGACTTTTCTCGCTAGTGTGAACTGTCCTTTTGAGCGACAGGAGAAATGTCAAGCTGAGTACGATGCTGGAATTCAGTTTACGGATTTCGTTAACGGTGTCGTCGAAGCGGATTGGGTGGGAGGCGATTCCGCAGTGGAATTACAGTTTGCTGTCGCAGAAGAGATAAGAGAGGTGGAGGAAAAGAGAGAGAAAAAGAGGGGCGTTAGAAAGAGGGTTAAAATAGAGGCGTTGGATGAACACGGGTATTCGAAAATGGATGGACGAATGAATGTTGAGATTTTACAGTCAAGGCAGATTGTTGAACCGGTTCAGTTGGTTTATGATCATTATCAGTTAGAAGTGCTACAGTAAGGGAGTTTCTTTAAGTGAGTTGAGTGAGACATGAAGCGTTGCTTGCTGCACCATTTAGCTAATCGGTGGATTTGACTTTGATAGAGGATGTGATATGGTTGAGTGATTTTAAAAAAAAATTGTTTTTGAATTTAGTGACGAAATGAGATTGATTATACGGTTATTTTTATTTGAATGTTTTTTGCAAAAACTTATCGGGAATCTAATGTGGTAATAGTTATGCGATGTTGTTGATTGTTACTTTTGAGTGCAGTTTTGAATTAAATCTTGTAACTTGTTTTTTAACTTTAAGTCTCGTTGGAGAAATGGTTGGAGAGAATGGTTAGAGCTCTGGACTCGGAAGCGACAAGTCCAGGCCAAGTTTGAATCCCTGAATAGCTCACCATTTCTCTAACTTTCTGCACTCTTAGTAAGACGCTTAAATTGATAGCTACCTATGACACATTGGTTATATAATATATTAATCTATGATGTTAAACTTAACACAACTTTAAAAGTTTCTCATATTTATTATGCAAAAAAACGTAGGTTCAAGTGTCATGTTACGATGTAGTTTTTCTAATGGTGGTGAAGTCCTGTTTGAATCGGTTGAATTTGCGAAGCATAAAATGATTTAAAAAATAAATTATATAACAATGAGAAAATATTTTTTTGTGTTTGGGGTTGGGGGCTCCTAAGAGGAAATATAGCCCAGTGTGAAAAGTATTTGAGAAAAACTTTGATATAGACGCTTTTTTAAATTCACAATAAGAAGACATGAAGTTTAAGCAAATATTTTAATTCTTTCAAATTTCAAACAATTATTACATCAAGGACACACGACAACAATTAATGTTATATAATTTATAATAATTTAGAGCACGAGTGACTACAAACTCTAAATTATTTCGTAATGTCACATCAGTACAAAAGAGGAGTAACATGTAATGAACAGAAGGTGTAGATACTAACTCGTAAACACTTGAATAACACGTGAACACAGTGCAATAATTAATTTTTGATTTGAGATTATAACACTGCAAAAGTTCAACACAAGTATAAACTTATTAGATATGATGCCAAAGAATCAATTATATAAAAAACTTGTTAAAGGTGCAGCAAGTAAAGAATGCATAATCATACACGATTCAATATTCAAATTTTAAGAATGGACTAATAAGTGTCAGTTTTCTTTTTTATGCAGACGGTTTTGATTTGCTAAACAGACACTGAAAATCTTAAGCTCGCTTTATAAACATGTAACTAAATATTTCATATAAACTAAACATGTAAACATTCTTTATAAATAGTGCACGCTTTACAAACAGTAATAATCTATAAAAAATTATAATAAGTACTTTTTAAAGACTCTAAAATGTTGTCGCTTAAAAAAATCCAACAGAATATAATATAGGTCACAAGCAGCATTAAAACTGCATTAATATGTATATAGGCTAGGATACACGTGTAGATTGCATGTAAACAGCCGCTGAGAAGCTCGATTTGGTTTCAAACAGTCAAACTAATTGCTATGTACAAAATATACTAATAGTTTTTGTATAGGTTTATAAAAGATTAGTTTAGTTATTTCTAGTTAAAGTTTTGAAAGCTTAGTTTAGGCATATGTTATTATTATTGTTTTGAATTAAGCTTATACTGATTCACAATGACAAGTACAAGCGTTGTTAAACGGGTTGGTAATATGTTTATTCCGTAAGTTATTATATGTTTTTAATAAAAATTAAAGTGTAGATTGTGTGATCATACTAGGTTTACTGTTATTTTGTGAGCATATTAGCTATACTGTTAATTGATTTAATGTTATAATTTCAAAGATTGCGGAATAGTCATATAAGCACAAGATCGTATGTTACTCTTTACTAATGATGCATCAAACTATTAGTATTAAACAACTTTAGTACCTACGTTAGTAATACAAATACACTTTTGTCTAGAGCGTTGACTCATAAGTTATAATTAATTTTTATAATAAGTAAATTTTGTATTATTAATAAGTTATTTTTATGCTATTGGCGTTTTAACTTGTGTAGATAGAAGTTGTGGAAGGAGATATATTACAATGTGAGAAAAGACTGAATGAGATTGATAGATCAAAACGATGGGATGAATTAACAGCAGCAGAAAAGTTAGTATTTAATAAAGTTAACATCAATTTTAATTTTTATTGCTACGCTCTCTAGTTCTAGTTTCTGTATAGTCTCTAGTCTAGTATCCGTATTCTATCAAGAAATTAGTTTAAAAAAAACGGTGCGCCGTATTGTCTAGTTTTTTTTTACTTAATTTCAGTGAACATAAACAAAGTTTAACTAATTTTAATTATGCAAGAATAAAGTTATTTTTATACTAAACTTAGAGCGGTAACTCGTTTTGAATTATAAATGATGCATAATAATAATATTATAGCCGTTACGGATTAATAGATTTATGTAAAAATATTTATTGAAAGTTAATATGCCGTGTAGATGTTACGACAATTGTATTTTTTAACAAACAGAACTGAGTTGAAAGTTGAGAAGCAGCAACTGAAAAAGAGATTGGAAGAGTCTAGTAAGTCTATAGTTTATTTAGCAATAATAATCTTTTTATGAATTACTCATTTTTATGTTTTAGAAATATTGCTTAAATATGTAACTATTCTACAATAATTTCTTTTTTGTATAAACATGATTTGAACGTATAAAAGTTAAAAGTAATTATTAAATAATATACGGTCAGTTGTTAATTAATAGTTAAATGGTTTTGTCATTAAATATATATTGGATAATATAACCAATATTTTCGATGTAGGAAGATATTTTCGCAGTGTTTGCGGTTCTAATTTCTTGTTTGCTTTTTCTTTACAGAGACTGAACTCGGAACATTACGAAAAGAAAATGTTAAAAATGCCTTTTTAGCCGGCATTATCGTTGCATGTATTGCTGTCATTTATTTCACATTCTGGAGCTAATATAAAATACAATATTGATTTAAATATTATTAATAAGGTTACGCCTAAACATTAATAACACCACTGTGAAACTTTTAAGAATATATAATTGATATATTATATTGTTAACTTTATTGAATGTTTACCAAAACTAAAAACGTGTTACCAAAAACGTGTTTATGTCGTTACGCGAAGTTAAACATAAAGCAAAGTGGTTATTTAGTTGAAATTATTTGCTATACTGACTAGCATTAAGGTGTTATTTCAACAATTTCTCTTGAATTGTTTAACACGTTTTTGATATGTTATTTAAACATTTTTGACTTTGTTCAAAGATTGATTAGTAAATGCTGCATATCTTTTTAAAGTCTTATCATGAACTGTTTGAATTATTTTCAATTTAGTCAAATTAATTTGTCATACATTTGTTTATAAATTTATAAATGACTGCCCAATTAGGAATAATAGTGCCTTTGATAATAATTTTAGCATTGTAGAGACATTGTTTTGTTCTTATTGAAATTATGTTAATGGAAACTTTATGTTCAATTATTGTATTAAAAAGATACCAACTGATTTATTGTTGTCATTTATTTTAGTGTAAATAAAATAAATCAATTAATCCACGTCCTAAATTAAATAATAAAACTTTATAAAGAGTGAACCACAGACATAGCAAATCCGTTAGTCCACATTTAATAATTATTATGCAATGAACAATTAATTAGGTTCGAAAAATTGTATTTGAAAAAAATAACGCTTCGCAAGAGTGAGATTTTATTCGTTATAATTATTGTTATGAGCTAGGCATATCTCGCAATTCATTTTCAATTGCTTGTAACATTTCACTAATAGACTGATTGGTTTCAATCAATTTATTAAAAAAATAGATTTTAAAAATTGTAAGATAAATTCTAAAACAAGTTCATCAACTGAAAACGTATTAATAAAATATTTCGTTGTAAATTTCAGGATCTTTTTGTATTTTGAATGGGCAACATCTTGGCGATTATATATGCGATTATCTAGTTGCCATAGCGTAAATAATTATACAATTTCTTTAATTGAAATACAGCATAAAATCAGATTGCATAAAATCAAATAACAATAAATTAAAGTTACTGTAGGGCTACAACGAAATGTACATATCATACAGCTTATATGAGCTGAAGAATCATTTAAATGGATGTTATAATAATATTATATTATAAAAATGAATTATCGGTATACGAAAAAAGCTAGTCTACTGCATAATGCTACACAAAATTTGATTTTATTATAATTTTGCAGCCTACGACTTTTAGGCGATTTATCAGTTAATTGTAATATTTTCAAAAATTTGAAAATAATTTTTTTTGTGAGATGTAGGGGTGTTAACTACCTATTTGCTATCATTCTCAGTAGAAGCCACAGATGGATGCACTTTCTTATTAGAAACTGACGAACAGTTTCAACTTCTTTCCTTTCAGATTACGTGCATTAGTTCAGGCTTCAGAATAAAAAATTCAACTTTAAAATAGACTTATCTTTTATTATCTATAAACAATGAATGATATGCACGATAGCTATGTGAATATAGAATGTATAGATCAAGGCTTTCCAGCAAAAGAAGTCGCGTTCATTAAAAATATTAAGGTTAGTTTTACTAAACTCTTATTTGTACAGAGAATTCGTTCTCTAAGTCTATAATTAAGTAAGCCCAATTAATATTTGCAATTATCTTAATTAAAACTTAACTAATTATGTACCTAGACAAGAATGGATCACAGCAGGTCTAATAAAATCATGCAATAAAAAATGTAAATTATACAAACAGTTTATAAA
>JAQIXG010005148.1:0-11825 GCA_034700105.1 Oconnorella tubifera | reverse complement strand
AATTGTTAAGGAGCTCATTAATTTCATTGAATGAATCAATTCATTTCATATGCAATTTTAATGTATTCAATTTGAATGCATGGGCGCCGGAAACATTCATCAAGCGGGTCACTTGACCCCCTCTAGAAATTTACGCAATTAATAATATTATTTTTTTGACTCATGATGACCTTCTTCATGATGATCATCTCTGTCTTTTCATATTTCAATAAAAAGTGTAAATTTATCTCTGTAACGTGACATCTATAGGCACTAGCAGCGTATTTCAAGGTGGCCTAAAATGAAAGCTCTGCTGTATAAGTGTGGCAAAGAAAAGTTTGAAAAATATATTGTAGATAGTACTAAACATTCTGGCGATATGAACAAAAGAGCAAAAATACAAGGTCAATTTGCTATCAATAATGATCAAGTGCTGTTGCAGATGAATTAACTCAGCCACGGAAGTGATGCGACTCAACTTCAGGCTTTCGAGATTGTTTCTGGAATCTTACGGAGAGCAACAGAGACAATGGAAATCCGTCAGTGATTCTCGACTGCTCTGCAAGGAACATCGGATGAGTACACTTGGAGTAGCTGGCATGTTAACCGTAGCCAAAGACTCTAAGCCAGCTATAAATAAAGCTATTATTTGCATTGTGCCTAATAATGAACCTGACCAAGAACTCAAAGATGAGTTGCAGGTAAATGAGGTTATGAGATTACTTAATAAGCATTGTGATAACAAGCTTTCGAAGATACCTACAACTACAGCCATTCGCTCGTTTGAAAACTGGTAAATTTACCAATTTTCAGCAATAAAAAGGCTTGTTCTGAACAATTATTTAAGACAAATCAATCCATGATTTACTACAACCCATGTATATTGATAAATTAGGCGAAAAACTAAGATCCCTGATAATGAATACTATCGATAAATTCTTTAATAAAAGTAATTCTATGACAAATATATGTCAATCAATTGAAACAGCAATAATTGGAAATATCAACAAGATGATTGACGATAAATTGCCAAGTAACGACTAAAGTTATGAAAATCAAAGCTTACAACGTCACAATTTTACAACGTTTGTCTGAAATTGAAAAAAACTCGTACGTCTTCAACTAATCTCAGAAAAATGCTAAGCAATTCGAGTTGATCGAAAAATATTCACGAAGAGATATTCTTTCTCGAGTGGTTGTCTTCTGCAAAGACAGAGGGAATGGTGGGGTTAACTGTGGCACACTTTCCATTGTAGGATGTTGCTAAACTGATATGCATAATAAGCACGGTTTAAGACCTGGTCTCCGAGAGGATGCAGTTGGCGATGCATCCTGGCAGGGTATATGGGTGGATTGAAACGGAGACAGCTGAGAATTTAATTAGAAGTAATGGTTGGTTTAAGAGTGTGAAGGTGCGCGACATTGACGAGGGTGAGTATGAAAGATTGCTAATGAGCAGTATAGATTTTACGGTTATTCGGAAATTGATTAGGAAAGTTGTAGCACATGGCCGATCGTGGGCCTGTATCCGTAGAATCGTGAAGTGTATAATTCCGGCCAGTTCTGGTAAAGACTAGACAAGCATCGTAGAATTACTTTGTGAAGTTTTATGAGATTTGCAGTTAACCCCTCAACTGACGAGGCAATATTGCATCAGTTTGCAAATGGTATGTGTTTATCTGGTTTGATAATCGTGTATGTTTTCCTGTATTTGCTTTATTTTATAGAGGTTTTATTACAATACGTACGGTTGTGTAAAGAATTTTTTGTTCCCTTTGTGTTGACAGCGGTCTCATAGTTATTACAAAGTTCTTAATGTTCTAAGTTTATATATAATATCTTTTTACTGTTGCTCAGCTGGATAAGCTTGATAGCTAAGCTGTGTACGGGCAGATAAACTGCTACGCAGCTTACTAGGTGTGTCAGATAGACTCAACGCATCTTAGAAGATAAACGCGACTTGTCCCCATTGATAACCTACACGCGGGCAGCGTGGTTTGGTATAAAAGCTTTTAGTTTAGTATGCTTGCGGGGCTCTCAATGCTTATTTGTTCATTTGTTATTCTGTCCAAAATTGTTATCTAAATTGTAAGAGCGCGAAATTATTAATATTATCTAAATTATGATTACAATAAAGTAGTAACTGTAACTAAGAAATATCAACTCTTTAAAATATATTAAAGAAGAAACTTGCACTGAGTGCTGAATGTGTCTTGTGTTCATTATCTAATTATTATCAATTACGTCTCATTCTACTGATAATCATCCAACTGCACACTTTGTTCAATCCTTCCTTGATCAGCGCTCCCTATTCTCGATACTAGTCCACACTTGAGTTTAAAAGGCCAGATCATTACAGTACTTTACCAAGCCAAGCGAATCAACATAATACATCTATTATGTTATCTTATTATATTATTCTTGCATCTTGTTTAATGCCTCTCACATCTGATTGTAAACCCTTAGTCAACTCCACAAACCGGAAAATATTCAAGTACAATTGGCTTAGTATAAAGTGCGCAAAGGGCACTTATACTATGACAAGTATATTATGACCCTTTCACAGCAGCAAAGGGTCATAGTATACTTAGTATAAGTATACTATGACCCTTTGCACTGCTGTTAAAGTATCAACCATAATTCTCTAAAACAAGACATGCGAGAACTGGCTATAGCGGGGTGAGTTTATAGAAATTCTTATTCAATCACCCAGTATTTTCCATGATAAATGATACGGTTTGCAAAGTAAATTAATGGTTTTAACAAAAGAAGTATGCAGTGTGAGATAAATAACTCGCATTGCAGTTAATTAATGAATTAATTGAAGAAGTGGACAGACTGAGTAAAAGGGGGAAAGAGCACTGAGTGCACTGAAATTGCATTGAAATTAATCAAAACAACATTCTTTAGTGTGATTGGTTAATATATACAGAAAATATATTATTAGAATTAGTTGAAAGTTAACAATAGACTTGATAATCTAAATAAGTAACATTTCCGTCTTCCTAGAACCGTTTAAAAGCAACATTAGCTGAATAGGGGAGGTTAAACTCATGAAAGGTTCGAAACCAGGTCAAAATCGGGTAAGGTTTAACTGAGATAATTAGGTTTTGTCATTTTCACGTGATCTCCGTGGAAACTTCTCTTCGTGGAAACTTCTCTCTGCGGAAACTTCTCTCCATCTCCATTTAAATTGTAAAATTACAGCCTCATTTGATCATTTAGAAAAGAAACTTTTAAAAGATTGCAGTAAGTAAATGTAGTCAAAAAAAGTAACAGAGTGTTGCATCTATGGATCTGAAATTAAATGAACTCGATTGGTTGACATGGCATGTGGATCATCACACAAATGTTCATCGAAAATTCTATTGACTGCAGCATTCGTCTTTAAAAATTATTAAAGTTAGTAGAATATTAACTGCTGTTGATTCTGGTAAAGCACATGAATTTGCAGAAAAATCATTGAAAAAAATTAATCTCATGGACTGTCGAGAACACGGATTCCGCACACGAAAAGTTAAAAAAGATATGTATTAGGCTAAACGATCAATGAAAATGTGTTGAAAATGTAAAACGTGTGAGAACCTAACAAGGTTTCATGGAATGCAAATGAGAAAGGAGCAATATTTTCCTATCTTGCAAATTACATCAAAAGTTCCTGAGAAGGCTGCGTGTAAAGATGCTATTATGAAAAGTGGTGGTGAACAAAGTAGAACCCCTGGAAACTAGTCAAAGCTGCAAATTACTCCAGCTTTGACAAGTTTGGTTCGGAAATTTAATGCCCATCGCTATCTCGAGTACCCCCTTGCAAGATATCCGTGGTGCATGCCTGGCTGTCTGGATTGAGTGCGTGTGCGCACTGTGCTACTAGGGATGCATTTAGATGCATGTAGGCTATTCTACTGATATCAAAAACATTCTGGCACGAGGCTCTTAATAAAATGTAGAAAAAAAGCAGTTTCCGTTAATTTAGGACAAAGTTCTCAGGACAAGTTCAACCAATTTTTACGATTCGCTATTAGATAAGAAATATGTCAATTTCTCACTTAAATCATCAATTAAATCCACGGTGATTATAGCATTCCTATCATTAACTATTAGTATTGGGTTACCATTAATTTCGTATACAACATCTGAATTAAAATTTTAATAGTTGTATATACTTTCTCTGTTCTATTTTACCGATATATAAATTACTCAAGATTTTTATAAGCTCTCTATATTCCATTCAAATGGCTTCCCACGATGGACTAGCCACTCTAAATCCACCTATACTATGTGGACTTTGTGATCTTACCTTCGTCTATCAAAAAGATAGTGTATTATCTGGGAATGGAACATGAGGTCAGTGAGTCCCCCTCTAGAAAAAAAACGTGGCCTAAAGGTTCATCACACCTATAGAGACATAACCCCTGTGGAGTTGGAAAAGTTGAAATATAGTCAAACAATTGAGGCCAAAAAGAGACAAGGGCTGAAATATAGAGAAAGAAAATCTCTAAATTATGATCCCACCCTTATAGGGTGGAATCATAAACCTAAATGATAGGTACCCAACAAACGAAAGATTATAGACTCATTCTTCAGAATGATTCTATAATTAAAAAACAAAATTCGCACAGCTTTTATAATCATAGTAATTTGAAGAAAAAACTTATTAGAGCTAAGCTACCTTGAACCGCTTTAAAATTTACTGTTTTTTGAAAAAATACTATATTTATATCGAGAGTGCACTGGGGGTAGTGTGATGGGTCAGGGGAGGAACACTGACTTGCCATTTAGTGATTAGGTTGATAGTTATAATTTGTTTACATTAACTTTAACACGGAGAAGAGCACGTGCTTTGAGAGGGGTCACTTATGACCCTTCTCTTTCTATAAATAACCCTAACCCTATGTTATCCAGCCTATGGTTGTTTGGATTTCCCTCCTCAAACGAATCTCATCCGGGTATGTACTGTAGGGGAAGCAGATTACTGTTTGCGGTTTCTTTTAACCGAGAACCTTACAGGTTTGTTTTATATAAGGACACCGGGTCATATGTCAATTAGTGAATCCACCGGGAGACATTTTGGTCGGTTATCTATATCACATTTAACCGTAGTAAACATATTGATTTGTCTTTCTTATGTTAATGTTGATATTTTTATATTAATATTTCACTTAGTTTAATATTAAATTAAACTATTCTAATATTAACACTATTCGATTTACTTATCCAAGTAATTCAAATAGTGATGTTTTGTCATTTATTTAAATTCTATCATTTCATACATACGTAGGTAAAGTTTTGAATTCTATAGCTGCTAATGATCACTTTTTGAGGAATGTATCATATAGTTATCAAACCACAATGGTGAATTCATTTTTAAGTTCTAAAACTGCTTAGCTTTATCTTGATCATTGATTGTTAAGATTGAGCTACATCAGAAGTTTATTGTATTAACAGTCATACAATTTGGAAAAGAAATGTTTTATGATAGATTTTGATTTGTTAATTTAAATATATTGTGTTATTATTTAGGAGTCTGCATTTTTAATTCATCGACATCTCACTGCCAAAGGTGTTCATTTGTATGAAGAAACTCAGATTGTGAGTGTAGATACGTTTGCCAATGGTCAACTTTCTGTTGCTATGAGTATTTCTGGGTTACCTCTACATCAACTGTTTGATACTGTGATTTTAGCAATAGGTATTGTTGTCTTTTTTATCATCCAAGTTTGCGTGATATTAAATTGTATATGTTTTAATTATACATGAAGTTTTATTGTATAAGGACATAATATATACAAATATAGAATTAAAATATATACAGTGCGGTGTGGAATATTATACACCAAGTAGCTTAGGTAAAGGGGAAAAACATGTAGTGGAACAGTGATTATGATAAATTTGTATTTGTTTGATAAAAAGTACATTGGTTACACCTATGCACTCTTGCATAACATTTTGTATTGTACATTTGTAAGTTATCACTAATTTAAATATAGTAATTAGAACACTAGTTATGCAGTTGCACTATTTGAATATTATGTAATGTTTTGTATATCGAATATTCAAAATATGAATCTATATAAAAAGTACATAAAATATCTATTCAATTTACAAGTAGTGAACTTTAAATGCATGCTTGTATACTGCATATCTCTTAAAAAAATATCAAATGTTTGTAGATGTTTGTAGCTGCAATGTTTGTAGCTGCAGTTTTTTTATATCTTTTATGTTTTTCTAAATCTCTGTTAATGTTTTTTTTCTGGCGGTGTTACTGTAACTCATCTGCGAATTCTACATCTATGACATTACATCTAATGACATTTGGTAGACTATGACATTTGATCTACTGCGATATCGTGGTTCAGGGTTATATGACTAGGGTTATAGCATACTACATATTTTTAGACCAAATGTCTGTAGAAGAATCCTTGCTCGCTTTGTGAGCAACGGTTCACAAAGCCAGCAACATATAACAACTGTTTACAAAACAGGTAGAACACCAAATTCAGATGTAGCTGGTGCTGGTAACCAAACTGGCTTATCAAAGGACTAGTTTGGTTATTTCATTGGAGGCAAGGATGGGGTTATAGAGAAAGTCGATGCTGATATAGTCGATGAATCAGTGCGCTTAGGGCTAACATATTGCAAAAATGTATTGAACATATCACATAAAGGATGCCTAACTGAAAACTGAAAATTAAATCACCACCCATAATGATATAGTTATTGTTAATAACTTTCCCAATACTGTGAGATAAAGTAGCAAAGATACTTTCAAGTTTCAATCTCCTAATTATCAATACATGGCATAATTAATAATTATATACATTAATTATTATGAGTTTTATTAATAGGTACAATAATAAATCTCTCATGCTTCTAGATAAAGATAATTCTTGCACCAGTAGCAAAAATATTTCTAACAAATATCGCAATCCCATCAAAAGGTCTATCCCGAAAATCATATCTAAATATGGCAAAGCTTCTTTAATCATCAATCCGAAATTTGATGGATTAGAGTAATGGTTAACTTAACCAAAGCCGTAACTCTTTAATTTCAACAATCTGAGGTTGTTAACAAATCGGGTTGCAATGTTTTTAACCGTTTTAAGAAATAAGATTGACAATCACTATAGTTGCCAATCGTAAACTGTGGCATTTATAATTTTCGATATTTTTTTAACGATAGAAGAAGACGATTTTTTACGATAGAATCGATTATTGAAGAAGTGAATAAATCGATTATTGAAGAAGTGAATAAATCGATTATTGAAGAAGTGAATAAATCGATTATTGAAGAAGTGAATAAATCGATTATTGAAGAAGTGAATAAACTCCTAATAGAATGAACTCCTCATCGCTGATGCCGGTTTTTGTCAAGAAAGGCGACGGTAGGATTTCATATTTTGTATCTTTGTATCTTTTGAATATTTATTTATTTTTAATATTTTATTGATAGTTATAAATTATATAGTTTTCACGATATAACTAATCACAAATATATAATAACTTTCAAGATTCATTCTTTCATCGTATAAATCCTGTGGGATATAATATTGCAGAAGGCTTGCTAAAATCTTAATTTCTCTGCCATGCATATAAAAAAGTATAATTATTGATAAATCGAATTCTAACCTTATGTAAGTTTCATAATATCGTTAAAGGTTAAATATTTCATTATGCGTTATGGTGTGTATTTGTGATTATTGCTATATATATCATAACAAATTAAATTGTCTTTTTTGTGAATATCCGCATATATATCGCTCAATGTGCATATTTATCTAAATCGTTATCATTATTATTTCAATATAACTGTATGCTTATAGCGCACCCACATTAATTTTAGCTTGATTTAAATAACTAGGATTATGAGTTTTTACGTTATAATGCTAGTTATCTGTAAATTATGATTGCTATTTTCTTGTCGTTATTTAATTGTTTACTATGTTGTTTATAGATCAGTGGAGCGATGTTTTGAGCTCGCCTTTTGACGTTGATGTAGTAGTTTTAGGCGGTGGGCCGGCCGGGTATCATCTGCTAGTAAAGGTATGTAGTTCTTCAAATTTACAACGAGTTTGGTACAAAATGATTTTTGTACATATTAAGTCTAAATCTTAGTACAGATTGACTTCAAACTCTAATCCTTATGTAAACTCTGTATTTTTTGACTCTAATCCCAAGCCTACATCTTAACTCAAATTGTAAACTCTACTAAACCTAAATATATTTCTAAACCTAATTATAATTTGATTGCAACAAAATAGTATGTACCGAAATGGATTTGTGCATGATTTTTAATCGCCTCTCGAGATATATTTGTAGTGAAATTGAAGGTTTTAAAAAAATAATTTAAGAGTAAAGTTAGCATCTTTATATTGAATGCAATAAAGAGTGTTAACTTTTTCCAATTATTATGACTGTGTAGTTATTGCCAATTTCAAATATATTATCTGTAATTATCATTTATGTGTTGCCATTTTGTATTCATTATGTTTGAAACTGTTAGTTATCATTAATTGCTAAATTTGTAATGAATTGAGAGATTGAATTTCTTTAAATGTTTATTATTGAATTATTTTTATAATTTAAACATTAACGTCTTTTTGAATATTTTATTTTTACTGTTTTTAATTAGAGTAGTTGTTTTTTCATTTCAGTTATAATTACATTTTAGTTTAAAGATTGCATCATCGCATTAAATTAAACGCTAACTTTTGATTTTTAAAATGTATTAAATTATTTATAGGTGTCCTTATTTATTATATGTCTTGTTAATTTATTTGTATTATTTACTTAGTTTTGATGTAAATTGTACCTAAGGAAGATTATTGTTAATGTTTTCAGCGAAAATGCTTGGAGCCGATGTGCTTGTTGTCGATCAATGGGTAGGCTCGATGAGCGAGGGTTAGTTCATTGACATTTAGCTGTTTAAATATTGAATATTTAACTTTGTGTACTCATTTTTGATGATTTAGAAAGTATTTAAGTTATTAAGGTACATTCTTTTCAAGTTTAGATAAGATTACTGTAGTTGACAATCACTTCATACCTGATAGACAGAGTGTGACAAAGTCACAGAACTGTGTTTAGCTGTTAAACGTTCACTCACCACTTGAACTCTGTACCCTAAATTCAGTCCTAATGAATATAGAGTGATTAGTTTATTTTGTTTATTAATGTAGTGTTCATTCATCATCTACATTATATTCATAACATTGAGTTCATCTTTGACATCATTTTGCTTGAATATTTGTATTAGGCTGTATATTTAATCATTGCAATATTAATGATTGATTGTTGAATGGTAAAGAAATAAAAAAAACATGCTTAACAGCTGATTATTGAAGATTACTATTTAAAGAAGGGCATTACAGTCTAGGCATTATTTAATATGTTGTAGATGCAACAACAGTTGGGGGCACAAGTCTAAATGGTGGTTCCCTCCTTCTTAAGCTTCTGAGAGACAAGGATATTGTTTTGCACCAAAATGGATCCAGAAAATCATGGTTAGAATTTATTTATATGTGATCATCATCCTCATTGTCATTATCAACGTTATCATTATTATCATTTGAATGATAATGATGATAACGATGATGATGATGATAATGACAATTATCATCATCATTTAAATTATGGTTAAAATGATGATGATAATAAATAAATAAATTATTAAATTCATTACTCCCTAATAATTAAATTCCATTCAAAAATGGAATTTAATTATTAAATTAAATTTCTTTTTTTCGCATCATAAACACTGATAATTATCATTCTTTGATAATGGAAAAAAATGGAGTTTAATTTAATATCTTTCAAGATTCTCATGTTTTAATGGAAATACGTGATTTAACAATTTCAGTTCTTGCCATTGAGAATTCAAGATGGTTAACTGATGCAGATATTGCAGATATTGCAGAATTAAACTGTCAGTATTTGTATTCTGAGCATTTTTGGTGAATTTTTTTAATGTATAGTAGTTTCACTCTTGACTAATGTATTTTGTTATTTTCTTTAGGAACCAAGCCTGCATTGATGTTAAAGTATGTGTGCATAATGCAATAAAAGAAGAAATTAGGGCTCTTCTTGAAATGTGAGTATTGTTGATATATATATATATAGTAGTAAATAACAATTTTTAAATTGTAAATACAATTTTATTTGTAATTTAATAGGCATTTTAAAACTAAATATTTAAAAAATTGTAAACTAAATACTTACTAAATATTTACAATTTTCTTTTATTTTTAATTTATTCTTTACTGCTTATATGGCAATTTTAATTGAAGTTTTATAGTATTTTAATGGTATTCTATCTATTTAATTTATCTGTCTATCTATCTGTCTATCTATCGATTGAAGACGATTTTTTACGATAGAATCGATTGAAGACGATTTTTTTACGATAGAATCGCATTGAAGATTTTTTACGATGGAATCGATTGAAGACTATTTTTTACGATAGAATTCGATTGAAGACGATTTTTTTACAATAGAATCGATTGAAGATGATTTTTTTACAATAGAATCGATTGAAGAAGATTTTTTACGATAGAATTGATTGAAGACGATTTTTTACGATAGAATTCGATTGAAGACGATTTTTTTACGATAGAATCGATTGAAGAAGATTTTTTTACGATAGAATCGCATTAAAGAAGATTTTTTACGATAGAATTGATTGAAGAAGATTTTTTACGATAGAATCGATTGAAGACGATATTTTACGATAGAATCGATATTGAAGATGATTTTTTACGATAGAATCGACTGAAGACGATTTTTTACGATAGAATCGATTGAAGACGATTTTTTACGATAGAATCGATTGAAGATGATTCTTTACGATAGAATCGATTGAAGACGATTTTTTACGATAGAATCGATTGAAGACGATTTTTTTACGATAGAATCGATTGAAGAAGATTTTTTACGATGTAGATGTTTCGATTAAAAAATTGACTATTTCAAAGAAAACCAAGAATATTAATCTTGAAAATCTAGGAATAAAGATGTTTGTAATACCACAATTAAATTGTCACACTCTATGAAAAATTTATTACCAGATCACAACATATTAAAGATGTTTCTGAAAATCATGCATTCTCAGAATAAATTAACAATTGTATCAAAATAGACAAAATTCGTGATTCCAATAAGCAAAAAACTGATACAGTGACTACATCGATGACTGAATCAAACAGTTTCGTAATGTAAAAAGGAAAGAGAAGTAGAAAGAGGAAAACCCTCAGAGAGCATGCAACTAAGAGTGAAGATAGCAGAAAAGAAGATAAAGAAAATTCTAATAACAACTCTACTATTTCTGAAAAACAAACTGAATATATTTCCATTCTAAACGCCAATGTACTCTGTTGCGACATCATTACAAATGATGTCATGATTGAAATGATGGGATGATTTATAAAGTGCCAAAACAGCGAAGAAAAATATTGACAATTTATAAATGTGTAGCAAGAAGCCTTACGATTTACAATCGTAAAATTTCACGCCTTACGATAGTCAAACATTCTTGACGAATGTTTGATGATCAACAATACTCTAAAGCTTTTACTTTACAATATCAAGGTAAAATGTAGTCTCATTGGTAAGAACAGCATAGATGAAGTGGTGTAAGCAGCAAAGTTTTATGAGGCAGATGTTCTACTCACGAATGCTGGGCTTCAAAATAAAATTATATACTGGACCTCTCGCTGGGCCAATGCTGAAAATCCACCAAAAGATAAATAATAGTCATAGTTTGGGGAACTTGATTTTCAACGCATTGAAGTTTTGTGCAGATGCGATATCATTATGCATATTTGATAAGATACCGTTCAGTAACCAGGCTTAAT
>JAQIXG010005147.1:0-11830 GCA_034700105.1 Oconnorella tubifera | reverse complement strand
GATTATTGATCGATTTATCGATCGATAAATCGATCGATCGATAAATATCGATTTATCGATCGATTGATAAATCGATCGATAAATTGATCGTGATTTTATCGATAAATCGATCGATAAATCGATCGATAAATTGAATAAATTGAATAAATTGATCCATAAATGATTTGATTATTGATCGATTTATCGATCGATAAATCGATCGATCGATAAATATCGATTTATCGATCGATTGATAAATCGATCAATAAATCGATGGATAAATCGATGGATAAATCGATGGATAAATCAATGGATAAATCAATGGATAAATCAATGGATAAATCAATGGATAAATCAATCGATAAGTCAATTGCAATAAATCAATTGCAATATACTTCAATTCTAATAAATTATTCCTAATTAGCCTTATAATTTTTTTGTCAACCAATAATTTTATTCGCAATACTTGTCTAAATACAAAGATTTACTTAAGCTACTAAATAAATTCTGATGAATAACTAAAATTGGTTAATTTACATTAAATTATAAAATTAAATTGATTTAAATAAAATGAACTACTGATTTAAATTATTAAAAGTTACTTTTTATTTAATTCAGTTATTAAATTACACTGATTTAAATAAAATGAAGATACTGATTTGAATTAATAAAAAAGTATGGCGTCTCTAACTTGATGCTGCCTCTCTCCATAAGGTCTCCCTCACAAAGGATCATACTGTAGAGCAGTCTCAGAGTTGGACTGACTGTGCTAGGATTGCTACTACGTACACCAAGCAACCAGCGGATTATCATCTTTAAGCCCTGGATCTACACATCACATCAGCACAAAAGGTTATTTAGACGCGCGATGATTAACCGCTCGTTTGTTGCTTCAATGTCACATCAGCACAAAAATATTTAAAAATATCGAATCATTAATGACAGTTAGATATATGGCTTACAGATATTATAGACTGAATAATGAGAGATATATAAATAAAGAATATACAGTAGATTATGGAAAAATTAAAAGAATATTAACTGAACAAGTGAGCAGAAACTGAAAGAATATATTTATACAATGATGACAATAACGATGACGATAATAACAATGATGATGATAATGATGATGACGATAATGATGATACACTAGTAAGTAATGATATATTACTTTAGCCTGAGTTTCTTCAGACACGAGATGATCCCCATACCATGGATCACTTGACCTACGACCTGTCGTCTAGAAACAATTCATCAACTTTTACAAAGATGCAACCGTTCACATACAGTATAACCCCGTTATATCGAAGCTCACGGGACCATCAAAATTACTTCGATATATCAGAGTTTCGATATATCCAATTTAGTGCTGTCAACGGGTACCCGGCTACCCGCCCGTTGATAAATGCCCCTGCCTGGTAATAGATTCAGTGGGACGGTGCCCGTTAGCTAGTTGCCTGAAGACAGCATTTTGAGCAAATCAGCAGTGTAGCGCGCATAGGATTGTGATTGTTGTAAGGGGCCCTCCATAAAGTAGTACGCTTTAAATGTTAAAATCAAGTTTTTCAAACCCCCCTCCGCCCGCAACCCCCCGCCTGTTGCAACCTGTACGCTCAATTATAGAGACTGAGAATAAATATAATCTCTCAATAGAGAGTGAGAGATTATAATGAGTTGAATTTCAGTCTGCTATGCATTCATCAATGACTTGAAATTTGATCTATTCAACAGCTGTGTTTACTTAGTCGGTTTGTATGTTGATAAATTAAAATTCCTTTATTTGAAACAGTCATGCAAAATAAATTAAGAAACTGAGACGCCGTTGATCGACCAATCAGAGAGTGCTG
Organism: Oconnorella tubifera; assembly: GCA_034700105.1. Lineage (NCBI taxonomy): Eukaryota > Metazoa > Annelida > Clitellata > Enchytraeida > Enchytraeidae > Oconnorella > Oconnorella tubifera. Next base: position 10,004 of record JAQIXG010005147.1, on the reverse strand, counting down.
GCAATGGCTTTTTCCATTCATATTACCTCATAGCTGAAATCTGCGCGGGAAAGATTTACACTGTATAATATGTAATTAGAAAGTTTGCAGCACTGACCAACGACGAAACTGTATGCAACTTCCATATATCTGATAGGATTTTGATTGACAGGGACTGAAATACAGCTTCGATATTAGTTGACAATACTAAGTTTATTTTGTATTGATTTTCATATGAATATTGCTTGACCGATATTACAATGCTGTCATATTACAGTTATTTAGGTCTAATCTTAGTTCCTAGATCTCCCAATGGTTAAGTGTGCATAATTTACATTGTAGGGTCAAATAATACTGTTAAAGACACTATTATATTTCCTGCATCTGGAGTGACCTTTCTTTTAGTGAATTCTTCCAAAATTATCAATGACTCACCATTGAATTTTGTTAAGGAACAGGTTCAGGGTGAGACTGAACAAAAGAAAATTATTGAAAGGTTAGTTGCAATTATGATCAAGGCTCGATAGAGAAGTGGTTAGTGGTTAGTGGTTTTCCTGCACCCTTTAGTAAGGTGCTTAAATTTACAAAGCTCTACGTTTAAGACATTCTTATCAGAGCTAGGCACAATAAAGCATAATTATTGGCATAATTATGATTGCCACATTATATCTCTAATATTAGTGATTCTGAAAAGGTCTATTTTGTCATTTTTGCAGGATTGACATTATGCTAACTATACACAAGCTATGCTATCTTATAATTATAGCTAATCCTACATCGACAGCTAATGCAAGCACCCAGTGTACAGAACTTTTCTACAAACTTCAGGACAGGTGATGCCTTTAGTAATATAAAAAGTTGAAAGCTAACATTTATATGCTATAGACCTAAATAATAGCTCTAAATTTATTTATTATAGGCCCCCTGATGTTATGGTATGAGTGAAGAATTGAAGCTTACATCTGACATTTAAATTATGATTTTTTTGATGATAACTTAAAATGAATTTATGGATCTATTTAATTACATGGTAATTAAATAAATACTGTAAATTGAACAGTTATTTGGATAATGGTCAGTATTATTTGAATTCTGTGGTTCATTAAAATTTACCCAACCCAGGTTTGAAACACTCTTTCATAATGTATATTTCTCAAAGTAGTTTGTTCTGTGCGAATATTAATATTGCTATAATTGTGCATACATCCTAGGTATCTCTTCTCTCGCCTTAAGATGATGCTGGTTCAGAATTCACAAGAGGCTGTTGACAGCATGTGTAACATTGCTTTGGTAATTCAATTGGTTCTTTCATCTCTTTACTTTTTGTTGTTTTGTCTTGTTAATTCTTTTTAATTCAATGTATCAATTGAGTCTATCAATTATCAGAGTTCATTTAACCTTATTATAATTTTTGTATAATGCTGCTACATTACGCCTATGTTATCTTGCTCCTTAAATGCATGCTGTTCCTTTCTTTTCAGCATGCTATTCCAAGGGAAAATGTTTCAAAATCTGGTATCAGTTTTTTCTTATTGATGTTATACAGTTTTAAGCTTTAAATATTTTTACTTCAATTGTACATTTTTGTAAACTTTAAATTAATCTACTTTAAGCTATTGAATGGTATGCTTGTAGCTGACAAGTAAGCCTGTTTCTGAAGTCGTTTGGAGCAGATTGAGTAGACTGAGTGCTACTCAACAAGATGATGATTATAAGATTAACTCTCTGATGACAATTGGTCTTTCTGAACCGGGTACCTTTTGTTTAGAGTTTTTAACTTTTGAGACTATAGTTATCAAACTGAGACTTGTATTGATTAAATTTGCCAAAAATTACTGTCAAATTGTTAAACTCATTCATTGTTAAATTAATCTTAATAATTATAAATCTTTACATTTAACCGTAGTCTTGGCATTAGAAAAAACTCTAGGCTTTGTAGTTATATAATTTAACTTATACTCTCTGACATAGCTCATCTGTACACAATATTAGCTTCCAATTTCAAAAGACTATGTCATCATTTATCATTGTAATATGCAGCATACGCTTGATGTATGATTTTAGAATGCCGCACACTTCTGAAGGCATTTGGAAGTTTGTCAGCCATACTGTCTGCTACTGAAGACGCTCTGGTCACAAGTGGATTGCAGAGGGAGTCTTGTAGTCAGATAATCTCATTTCGTGATCACACTGATAGATCATAAGCCAGATCTTCAGAATGCTAGAATTTACTTAATGCAAAATAACTATGATAGTGATTCTTTTTGAAATTAAAAACTTTCTTGCTGTTCGTATTTAATTAGTAATGAATCTTAATAATAAGAAATCTTTGAATTCTGAACGTCTTATTTTTTAAAAATTAAACTTAAGTTGCTCATAAGCCTACTTGTAATAGTAACTTTAATTTATAAGTTAATTAACTAAGTATTATTGTTGCCATTATTGTTAATTAATACTATTATTGTATTGTTATTAGTTAATGAATTACAAATACTTATTAGAAATATATCGTTCTTTTATTAAATTTAATTGGTAACAAGCATTTAGTAGACTTTTTCATTTCTTTAAAAGCGTTTGTTTGTAGTATTGCTCAGTAATTTGTTTTTCCAAATAATCTTCTGATTGTAGAGATATTAAACTGTTGAAGACTATGAATCGATTTGTTTTGCGATATATTATAGCCGTCAAGGGACGTTACGCGTCTCTCGACGGCTTCTCCCAATAGACTAATAAGAGCAATATCAACACAGAGACTGTCAATCTCAATCACAATCACAAGCTTTACTGGACATCTTCAATAACCACAGCAGCTGTGCCTGCACGCTCATCTTCCAGAGGCCTACAATGTCCAGTCATAATATCCTCCTTGAAGAATTAGGCTTAAAACAAATACCGCAGTTCTCCAAGAAGCCTGCAGTTCTCCAAGAAGCCCGCAGCCCGTTATCTCTCTAGCCACCGGAGCTTTCCTTTAAGATACGGATAGATATTCAATGAGTCATTCTTAGTCGGCTTTCCCTGGTTAAAATCTACCACTGACTCTTCACGCCGACCATCCAGCAAACAGAAAATCAATGCCTTCTCCCACGCTATTGGTCGGTTTACCGCGCTTCTGTCACGCACCATCCGTTCCCATCGCTAGCAGTCAGTGCTCTACACATCGCAATGCAAGACTCGAGAAATGATCTCGAAGCGATCGCTTCTCTCTCGGCTATATTTGTATAACACATAGTTAGGTTTGTTGAACGTGTTTATTCTCAGTCAAAGTATTCTTTGTTGTGTGATCGTGCAACTTGTGAATAGTTTGCCGTTTCTTGTAATACGTGAACATGGCGTCGTCGTGTGGTTGGATTAGACCTCGATCAGCGCTTGGATTAGTCTTTAGTTTTATACTCGTTACATTTGACATTACCCTGGCTTTTAATGTAGAGATACGGGTACCGATTATCAAGAAAGGACGGTCGGATTCTTATTTCGGTTATTCACTAGCGCAGCATCACGTACAGCAAACAAAGTCTGGACAAGGCTCATATGTGTACGTACCAGTGTATTATTCTAAAAACTAGACTACATAAATAAGCTTAGACAATAATAGAACTCAATAAATGTTTAAATATTTGTATCGTAAAGCCAAATTTCATAATTTCTCGATTCAGCATGTTTAATTTCCTGCTAAGTTAACAATTATCATTTGGGAAGGCTACTAAAATTTTTAATTTGAGCAAACTGATTGGGGTTAACTTTATTTTATATACAAAAAACGAGATTTATGATTATAACCACATTTTTACCCTCCTCCCTCACCCACTTTACAAGACAGAAATTTGCAAATACACATTTGTTTGTCATTATCAGTAATGTGTCGAGTTAACTTGCATCTTATTTTTTATGGCTGCTTGAATTTGAGAGAGAAGGATAGAAAAAGGGAGATATATTTGATTCATTATATATGTATTTGGTTCACTATCTTGTAATCCAATTTAGTCATCTTTATATAATTTATTTGACAGCGTGAACCCCACTCCTGTCGCAGTGTGCGTTGTGAGTTGAGTTTCATAAATATAAAGTTTTTAATGAAATTGTAATGTTACATATTGATATGATTAAGAAAATCTCATTTAAGCTTAACATAAGTTATAAAATATTTACTTTATTTATGTTAGACATGACACTTTATTCTAAGCTGTAGAAGAGTCAGTAGCCAGTAGGCTATTTAACAAGGAGTGTTATCTTTTAGTATATTATATGATGACCTTTATAAAGATTATCTCTCATCTTGTTTCTTAAAATACACAACTAAAATCTTTAATAATGAGAAAAACATGAATTTACTTACAATTTTGGGGAGGGGGAGGGGGGGGTTTCAACCCCAAAATTAGCCCCCCCCCCTGGCTACACAACTGAAAATAATAATATTAGTTTATTATGTAAACATAGATGATTTTTTTTTGGATCAAGAATATTCAATTTATTTCAAGGATTTCAATAATCTTGCAATGTGCATTAACTAGTGGTACAATCTAATTTGAAATATTTGGCCATCAAAAAGTTTTTGATGACATTTTTTGATTACCTCTCTAGTGCCAATGAGTTTATTTGCAATGATGATGTCGAATCTTGTGTGATAGATAAATACATAAAATGGCTAAATTTTGATTTTTTGTATGCTAGTTTTCGATAATAGTTGTTCAAAATTTCAATGTTTATTTTTTCTCATGCATGAATTGGCTGTTTAATACATTGCAATCAATGCCCAAGGGTATTTAATCAGCTATTTTAAATTAATTGCTTAAATGAATTTAATAAAAAATTGTTATATCATTTATGCTAATTGAGGTTAATTTTTCAATTAGTCCTACTGTGTTTATATTTGTTGCTGTACAATTAACAGCAATGCTAGCTTGATTAACTAAGTGGAAAGAGTTGCATATTGTCTGTCGCATTCGATTAGTTTATGCGGTATGTCGACACATTAATGATGCAATTATCCGCATGTCATATAATAATATTGGGCATTATGGAGCTTTGAAGATTATCAACTATGCTAGAATTTGTCAATTATTACTTTTAATAATTGTACATTATATCTATATCTAAACATTTGTGATACATTTATTCTAGTGTTTCGTTCTCAATGGATAATATACTGATGTTTTATTGTTGTTTAAAACAGTATATATTTTGAGATTATTTGATTTTTGGATTAAGTTTAGGTTAATTTACAGCTGTGGGTTAGTTATAGGTTAAATGTGGATTATTAAGTGTACGTTAAGTGAAGGTTTTGTGTATTTGTGACTGAGTAAACATTATTATTATGCTAAGCATTTGCTTCTCTATATACCTACAGTTATTAAAGTATTATGTGAGAATATTAATTTGTTTAATCTGGATTATTAAGTTATTCAAATAACATTGAGAACAAGATTTAGTAAATTAGTAAATTATTATTGACTATATTATTGTAAATTTGTAATAGTAAATTATTATTGACTCGGTGCACTTTCATTGTTGTTAGTTTTCAGTACATCATATAAATAACAAAGAAACAAAACAACTAAACAAGAAAGAACATTATATTTGGATTGATTTATGTGTTAATATCACAGGTTATAAATCCCTTTGATATCTGATTAAAAGGCTTTGAATCCATGATTAAGGTTCATGATTTATCAACAAGACAAATAAAACGCTATATAAGAAAGTGAATGACTTCTACAAACAAACGACTACTGTATATACTTTAACACTTTGTGACAAGTATAAAAGTTATTTTGCCATCACTTGCAAAGTGATGGCAATATGAAATGGCTTGTTCATCTTGCACAGTGATAATTTTGTAATATCACTGAGTAATCAAAGGATTTAATCAATGTTAGGATCACAAACATTTAATTTCAGGGCAATAAAAATATCCCTCTTATTCCTGATTAATGGATTGGTTTTATAGTTTCTTAATTGACCCACTCCTTAAGTCCATGATGATTTATGACCTCCTCGTGTCACTGATGCATCACACATTGTCATGCAAAAGTGTCATTTCAGTGTCAGCATTTGAAAGTGTTTATACTAAGATAGATTACTGATACGGTATCAACGCTAGATTTTAAATAACTACAGCTTTACATTATGATGCTGAAGTTCATGTAAACATATGACAAAATCCAAGTTCAGAGCATGGCTATGATTTGTCAGTGTGAGTAATCTGTTTCCTTGCACAATTACATCACAGATGTATAACGCCTGTGGGAATCAATCAAGCCGTCAAGTCAGCCACTAGGCTGTAGCCTACTGGCTTAGCGCCCTATAGGTTGTACACAGTCTACTAACGTTGTGTTATCAATTAGGTTTTCTCTGCATTTTTTGCTAGGTTCTTTTTATTCAGGCATATTAACTATAAAATATTACTGGCTCTCTCAGCGTCTTTAGCTGCGCTCGGGTTGTTGAAGCTGAATTTGATTAGAAGGTTTTCACATGCTTGCGGCATGCTTGCTTTTTGTGTTGAAAAATCTATTTTACTTTTTGCATAGTACAGTGTATTTGATCAATATTACTTCCTTACTTGTGTTACTTTTGAATTTTTGACATCATTATGATTTTCAGATTGCTAAATTAAATTGACAAATATTCAATTGTTGAGTACAGAGTGTACATTTTAAGTTGTACAGTATTTGATTAAATTCAAACGTTCTAAATTTGTGTAATCTTTTCAGTCGGCAAAGAAAGTTCTAAACCTAATTATTTTTAAATGATTGCGATCGTGGAATCTGGAATTCAACCAATTAACATGCATGCAGAGTGTAATAAATATTAATAGAGTCTTAAATAGACCAACATTGCTATGCTTCTTTTTCTCCCTAAATCTGTATATATATTTGTGAAAGTTTGTTGTTTGTTCGGGGTTGGCTTCGGCCCCATAATAGTTAGTGGGCTGAAATTTTGCAACGAGGTAGGCGTACTGGCTGGGGGTGTAGTAAAAATAAGAGATTGTAAATCTCTGGGTGGGTGATAGTAAAAATTGACCAACCGCTCCCGTTCTCCCTATGCAGGGAGGGGGTGGGGTATGGGCCCTGTGCTATAAGTATAGGCGATGGTTTGAGTTTAATGATTGACAAAAAAAGAAAGGAACAATGCAACATGTGTGTTAGGTTTGCGCATTCAACATGTTAGGTTTACAATTTCCATTATTTACACATTTATTTACCTGTACGCCGCCCGGGCAACGCCGGGCAGTGCAGCTAGTATTCTATATTTATCAGCATTTATCTTAATATTCAGATCTTGAAAGATCTGTCTTATTTTGCCTATGTACTCAAGGGTCTACTCTATTTCTTTTAGAATGCATTTAGTTGACCATTCACCACATGATTGTATCATATACAATCTCTCAGCGGCTAGCAGATTTTCTCTATCTTCATACTCTTGCATAGTTTTTAAATGAACAGAACAAAATACTGAATATAAGTACTCGATACCAAAGATTTAAATTATATTTGTCTGATGTGGAATGCATTAACTGCTGCAATATTCGTACTCTATATTTGGAATATATTTTATTAAAATTATATGATTACTAAAAATGCAAAACAAACAACTTGATAACAATAATTACAAGTAATTCTTTGATCATTATTTAGTGTGATTCATATACATGTAAGCAATTAAGTATTTTGAGATTTGCAAAAATATATTTAGTTGCCTCAACAACTATGAATTGCAACGAATATCTAGCTTTAATATGTTTTTAAGTTCAACCTTGTGATTAGTATTCTTATTGTTCTGCAAAAAGTTATAAGATTTTATATTTGTATGACAAGTTGTTGATCTGTGCTCCTAGTAATGTGATAAACTTTTTAACTGTTTTATAATAATAAATAAATGTCCAAGAATGAACGGATATTTAAGAAACTATTTTAAAATGTTATCTTTAGGAGATGTTATTGTTTTGATATCCTTAAGTGTTAAATGTTATGACAATATATTGAATGCATAATTAAGATTGAAAAGATGCCAACGTTTTATTCATTTCTCTGCTTTTTTCCTTAAATATCAAGGAGAATGTCTTGACTTGAAAGCCAAGAATGATTAGTAGGCCTGAGTAAGGTTAAGTTTCTTGCATGTTCCACGTTAGCATTCCTTTTAGATTAGTTTTCTTCCCATGTGAATGAACTGGTAGTAAATATTCATTTAAAGTTTTACAGTTTGAAGTCTTTCAGTTACATATCTAGTAAGTCTTTCAGTTGATAAACTGCTAATATAGGACTAGAAAGATGTTCATTGAAAGCAGATAGATGACATTCATGACCTACTTGCTGGGATTTTATGTTTTTATTTTTATCTCTTTCCTGGTTAAAATAGTTTTTATCAGTTTACATTTGAACCAATGCCCTAACTTTGTCATTGTTATTTATCGTGTACTTTAGATCAATTAATTTGACATTAAATAACTTTTTTTGCTCTGTTTTAAGGAATAAGATAAAAGCAATAATATGCATATATTTATATTGTTGTTTTATTAAACTGTAAGTTTATAGTTCTCAAAAATATTACTATTCTTAAACTTGACTTTTAATTAAGCCTGATTTTGATTTTAGATTGATTATTAACTGACTGGTTATTAGTATGAAGTATAGTTTGACTGGAGAAAATTAAAATTATGATCTTTGTACAGCATTTATAACTCTAGAAAACATCATAAGTTTTATACCTTTTAAATAAAGTACACTCCACAATTATCAAATTAATGACAAGCTGAGAGGAATTATTGTAATCATTGTAATAAAGAAGCCTTTTCTCACATTTCTTGAGCTAACAGTTGCTGACAGTTTTCATGTCTCTTATAAGCTTTCATCTAGGTAAAGTCGATCATATGAAAGTAACTTTTTAGAGATAGAATCTAAACTGATCGTTGATACATTATAAGCTCTCAAAGTCAACAAGCCAAATTGTATCTCATTGTGTTCTTGATAATATCCAGTTAAAAAAGCTATAAAAAGCCTGTAGTTCGTTTACTGCTGCGAGACTTGAAATGTTTACTATTCATGCATGGTATGGTTGATAGCTGGAATACATAGGCAAAGCTTGTTGGGTCAGGCATATATGCCTACTGTTAGCTAGTTTACATGAAATACCTCGACTGTATATATTCAGTATGAATGAGGCTTTCAGTGCATGAATGATCTAAACATCACAGGTGCACTTGTACTTCTTTATGCATCATAATAGCACATTCATTCCGTCTTGATTATATTTTAATGTAATGCATAATTGTTATCATATGCACTATCTTTACAAAATGCAATAATGCATTCAACTGTTTTCTTTGTATGTTATTTGCTGTCTATTGCTTAGTCCATATACTGCTACTTGTTCAAACATAATGTCACTGATTTATATAGAAATGTTGAACAATGTTATTTTTAAATGGTGTATGTGATAGTTTTATTGAAATTGATTAGCATTAATATTCTAGTACTTTTGTAAATAAAATTATAGCCCTTTAATAATTTTGTTTCCTTGTAATATGTGTATGTTGAAATATAACCTGATCTGAGATTTGTAGCATGGAAATACTTTAATTATTTTAAGTCTCTTTTGATTATGGTTTGATTATGGTATTATTATTGCTCAGTACTTATATCTCTGAATCATAATCTTATAAGTAGGAATAACGAGTGTAGGACATTTCCCCCCCCGGACATTTCCCTCCCCCCTTTTTTATATATTGTTTTTTTTATAAAATTATTTAGGAAGATAATGCAGGCAGACCAATTAAGTAACTTAGTAATTAGTAATTTAGCAAATAGTTTCAGTTTTCTTATTAGTTTCAGTTAAGGTGAAGTGTTATGATTGTATATCTTCTCAGTGTCAAATATTATTGGATTATTTAAAAAATACATTAACTTATTAATTGAAAACTAATTCAAAATTAATGCGCTCAGACTCTAAGCGACCAGATGGCGCCACGCTGGTACCATGGTCAAGGGGCAGATGCTTTCTTTGGGTTGCCACATGCCCGGACACGTTAGCGC
>JAQIXG010005146.1:0-11830 GCA_034700105.1 Oconnorella tubifera | reverse complement strand
CGCCTACCCCCCCCCCCGCTGTAATTAAGAAAAGTAATTTTAGAAAAAGTTCAGGTTCAACGAAAATAGATGAAAATGAAAAATAGAGTGAGGGGGGAGGGGTCATTGGCCCCTCACGAAAAAATAGTTATTATTTAGTATAAAGCGGTCATTCTAATTTTCCATTTTTTTTTAATAATAATAAAATTAACATTTTTAAATCAAAATTTTCCTGAAAATTTTCATTGTTTTCAGATATTTTTGACCAGCGGAGGTTATACCATTCCCCTCCCCCCTCCTTCCCCCTCTCCCCCCCCTTCTACCCCCTCTCCCCCCCTCTTATATTTTATTACATTTTTCGCCGAGCGTCTTGCAAAATTTAATTTCGTGACCTAATCGAGATTATCTTGTCTCTGCGGCCCCTGATTAAACCGGGGAAAGGAACCCACCGTTCCCCTTCCCCCCCCCCTCCCCCTCAGGGGAATATTTCTGTTTCGTGATGAAAGAAGTTGAATAAGAAGAAGATGATGATAATGATGATGAAAATGATGATGATGTTAATCGAGCTGTTTTGTGATTGACTGAATGAATGAGAGAAAGAGAGAACGAATAAAAGACATTATAGGACCCAGGCTGAATATTTCGTTTTACGGGGGGGGGAGGGGTGGTGGGGGTGTACACAGAGATGGGGAGGTACAAACCCCCCTCAGTAATTTACAATTGTAATAAAATAATTTTTATTTTTATTAAATTATTAAGATAAAGTAATTTTTATTAATTTTCTATGCCCCCTCGCAAAAAATAGAACTATCCCACCCCCTGTATAAAAATTATTGTGAAAACCTACCCCGGTCGAAGTTAAAATATTCAGCCCCCCCCCCGTCCCCCCTTAACCATCCAGCCCGTTGTCAGAATTTAATTGATATAACCCCCACCCCCCCAACAAAAATCTAAAATATTTCAATGGGGTTATACGCTCCCTATATTCACTAAATGGCCCCCTTGATTGAATAGTTGTGCAGTCCCTGGTTGCGAATAAACGTGGGGTCATTTAGTCAAGAAGTAAGAACGTTTCCGTAAACGTTACAGATTACCGCAAACGCAAGATTATAATTAAATGAGGATAATACTTACGTGAGAGTTGTAGTTAACGTTTCCGTTGCGTGATTTCATGAGTTTACGTTAAGTTACGTTGCGTGATGGCTTGCATAAATGAGATTAACGTAAGCCTAGACTTGTAGTTGTGTTGCGGTTGCGGTTTTGAAGTTTACGCTAATTAAGACAGTTGCGGTTACGTTATTTCAGACGGTGGCGGTTGTTAAGTTTACGTAAATTAAAACGGTTACGGTTACGTTGTTTCATATTTATAGCAAAATGCGTATTTGTTTAAATGGCCCTTTTGTATATCGCTGTATACGTCTGTATGTACTTCTGCGTGTATGTATGCGTGTATGCGTGTATGTGTGCGTGTATGTTCGTTAATGAGGTCGTTTGTTTGGTTAGAATAACGGGACTCTCAGGACATTACGCGAGAAAGAGAGATAGAGAAAGAGAGAGAGAGAGAGAGAGAGAGAGAGGAGGGGGGGAGGGAGAGAGAGACAGAGAGAGAGAGAGAAAGAAAGAAAGAAAGAAAGAAAGAAAGAGAGAGAGAGAGAGAGAGACTCTATTAAGATCTATTAACTCAATGATAGCAAACTTGTCGAAGTAATTCTTTTTAATGATGACTGATTACTTGCTCGTCTATGTCCATGTTTATGTCCACGTCTATATCCATGTCTATGTCCATATTATGTCAAAGTCTACGTTCATGTCTAGAGTCTATGTTTATGTAAAGTCTCTATCTCTGTCCATGTCTACAGTCTATGTCCACACCCATGTCTATACGCCCAAATTCATGTACATATTACGTCTAGTTCATGTCTGTAGTCTATGTCCATAGTCTATGTCTATAGTCTCTGTCCATATCTATGGTCCATGTCTATATCTACAATCTATCCCCATGTCTATATACTGTATCCATATCTACAGTCTATGTCCATAGTCTACAGTCTATGTCAAAGTCTACAGTCTATACTTTCTCTGTCCATGTCTATAGTCTCCATGTCTTACAAGTTAAGGACAAGTCAATGTTTTGTTGCAATAATTGGAATCATCTGCTATATAGCCCCCTGGGGGGGGGGGGCGAAAATTTGAAAAATTGAAACTTTGAGAAAATAAAAAATGTATAAAAATAGAAATCAACTGATAGATAACTTTTCGTTTTTCTCTGGGGGGGGGGGGGAGGGGGGTAAGAGAATGAAATTATTCCTGTATTGAATGGAAGAATGAATGATAGAATGATTGAATGAATGATGAATTAATGAAGGGAGTAATGAATGACTGAATGAATGAAGGAATGAAGCAATGAAGGAATGAGAGAAGAAGTAAGTATGAATAGTGAAGGAAAAAATGATGGATTAGGATTTAGAGACAAAGTTAAAGAGATGATTTTGTTTTATCTCTCTCTCTCTCTCTCTTTCTCTCTCTCTCACTCTGTCTATCTATCTATCTCTCTTTCTCTCTCCCTCTCTCTCTCTCTCTCTCTCTCTCTCTCTCACACACACTCTCTCTCGTTGTTGACAAGGTTACAAGTCAGTCATTGGTCAGATCTCATTTCCTCTATCTCCGCTCACTTACACGTCTTTCTATTGGACGTCTCTCTGTAGCGCATAATCATGCATAATTAAAATGATTCTTCATTCTTTCATCTCTGATGAAAAGTCATTTTTACTAAATATATTCACGAAAAGCATATATCAAAAGATATGGAGATTCAGGAAAAGAATAATACAATGTAAGCTTGACCCTACTCTAACCTAACTCAAAACATAACCCTAGCCCTAACGCGAACACAATTTTACATCTAATTATTCATTACCATTCGCTTCAGCGAGACTCTCACAGAGACTCTTTAACTGCGACCATTTTCTCTTGAAATCAATCAATCTTTATTGGCATCGAGATATTCCAAGAGAAGGGATGGGGGGGGGGGGTGTTAATTATTTCAATTTAGAGGGGCTGAAGGGGGTGGGGGATTTAAAACTAATGTTAATATAAGGCGATTTGAAATTACAAAAAAAATCACAATGTCAAATTAATGAAAACGACAAAAAGTTTGGTTTATTTTTCGGGGAGTAGCATCAACCCCTCTTCCCCTCTTCCCCTTTTTCAATCTCCCACCCTCTCCCTTGTATCATCTCCCTCCCCCTCCCTTTTTTAATATTTAACAACCTCCCCCCCTAAAAATAACAATCTCCCGATCTTGCAAAGGCGAGTAATCAAAATGCTAACAGAGCCCCGATTGAAAAATGGGCGGAAATTTCGTTTAGTTAAGTGGGGGGCGAGTTGAATCTCTTTCAGTTGAGTGAGGGATGGGGATGGGAGGGGGCGTGAGATGATTTTAGGGGGGGAGGGGAAAAGTAAAAAGTGGGAATGATGTTTTATTGATTGGAAATCTGTTTGGATTCCCATGTATATCACTCAATAAGGGGGGAGGGGGTAGTTGTGGGGGTTATAAGTTGTAACCTCCACTTAGTTTAATGATAAACACTCCACTTCCCTTGTTACAAAATTGAATGATAGCGTAAAAATTATTTAATATATAATTTAAAATTTGACTGATAATGTAAAAATATCACCATTTAAGTTTTTAAGGAAGGGGGAGGAAACATTTCCTTTTGTGAAATCCTAGCTGCGCCACTGATACTACCACGGGATTGGATGTAACTCGCAATTTATTGACCAATGAAAATCTATTCAATTAGTTGCTTTGAACCTTTGGTCTATAATCCTAATTTGCGATTTGATAAGATTTCCGGATTTGGACATTTTGGTCCAGGATTCGATCCCGTACATATTTGGACAACTTGCTGCACCATTTAGCAGCGAATTGTCGAAATATAGCACTTTATAAATAATATTAATAAACGATTAATTGTAATTATTTAATTAATGGCATTTTATAATGACTTATATGCAATTGTTTAACAGATTGAGATGGCTTCATAAGTTAGACTTCATGAAGAATGAAATTGTTATTAAAATGATCTTCATTCACAATCTTTCTGAGACTGCAACACTTTCCAAAATACTACCATAATGAATCCGTTAAGTTAATCTCAATCATGATTAATAATCGACTTCTTATCATATCTTTCATTATTGTACCTACAATATATCAAAATGTTTACACAACCGCTTCTAAAAACAAAAATATACTCCACTGGGACCTAACTGAAGAAGCACCCCCTTTTACGTTTATCGGCGATCTTCGCGCGGCCCTCGGGGGCCGCCACCCCTCCCTCCCCGTCATCGATCCAGAACTCCTAAAAACCGCCACCTTCAAATTCCTCCCTAAACCTTATCAGGATCTCAGCGTTTTCGCCCTACACCCGGAAACTGGTGTTCTAACCACATCACCCGTAAATTTGGATCGAGAAACGTACTGCGCAGGTCGTCAGACTGTTTGCATCGTGGACATCAGCGTCGGGGTGGTAAGAGCCCTGCAACTTGAGGCTGTACTGAGTGTTAAGGTCAATATAGTAGATATAAACGACAACGCCCCGAAATTCGATCAATCCCAGTACGAAATCTACATTTCAGAGACTGCAAAATCAGGATTTATTGTACAGCTTCATCCTGCTACTGACGCGGATACTCCAGCGAATGGAGTAAGACACTATCAACTGGTTAACACCTTCTCGGAATTCCAGCTCAAGGTTGTTCAAGGAGTGAATGGCCAGCCAATTCCGCATCTCGTTCTCAAATCCAGTCTACCAATGGATCCGAATCCGTACGCGCTTACCTTAGAAGCAATCGACCGGGGTGGTGCTTCACGAAGAGAAGAATCAAAGAACAATCCGAGAGCATATGATGTGCTCGAGAATCCGGGGTTGTCTGTTTTCGATGGGATCGGATCTGAACCCTTAACGGGGACTACCACGATATTGGTGATCGTCGAGGATGCCAACGATCACGCTCCAACTTTTAGCGAAGCGACGATAGCTGTTCGGGTACGAGAGGATCACCCCTTGGGCGAACCCGTTTACGAACTGACCGCCGTGGACTCGGACCGTGGCGTGAATGCTGAGATATCCTACAGTCTCTCTCCTACATCTGAATCCCTACACGGAAACATATTTTCCGTAAACCGAACAACTGGATATTTGACGATAAAGAAACCTCTTGATTTCGAACGAGAAGGTAATTATCGATTAGAAGTTCTGGCTATTGATTCGGGAGTCGAACCGATGACGGGTAAGCAGACTATTATAATTAACGTTGATGATGTGAATGATAATGCGCCACTTTTAACAGTTAACACACTTTCTCCGACAAATGGTAAAGACAGAGGATCGACTGACAGCAGCAAGAGTTTTCAAAACGACGTATACGAAGCGGAAATCGCAGAGAATACTCTCCCGGGAGGTTTCATTGCTCACATTTCTGTTGATGACGCCGATTCGGGACCTAACGGCGAAGTTATATGTCGCCTAAATTCACAAGCGAAAGAATTCGAACTCACACTTATGGGAATGAATCAGTATAAGATCACCACTACAGTAGAATTGGACCACGAAGGGGGAAGAAACGCTTACGAAGTTATTATTGAGTGCATGGATAAGGGTCACCCACCTTTGTCAACTCAATCGAAAATATCCATTCTTGTGCGGGACGTCAACGACAACGCTCCTAAATTTATCTCTTCCTCATACGAGCTATCCGTCGAAGAGAATCAACCCAAGGACTCGTCGCTGCTCCGAGTTCGGGCCACCGACGCCGACTCGGAAGAAAACGCCGAGATAACGTACTCCATAGTAGAGGACGTGGGAAACTTTGTCCATATTGGTGCCAAATCTGGGGTTATCCTTGCTGGTTCCGAGATGGATTTCGAAAGGATCAGAACTATTAGTTTTACCGTACAAGCGATCGATGGATTAGATAGATCAGAGGTCTCTGATTCTCAGAAAACGCCACGACTCTCAGCCAACGCCTCCGTAGTAATTAACATAATTGACGTTAATGATGAGACTCCCACATTTAGCGCTAACTCCTATGCCTTCCGCCTACGAGAAAGGGGACAACCGGGTGCTTTCGTGGGGCAAGTGTCAGCCTCTGATCGCGATTCGTATCCCTTCAATCAATTCGTTTTTAACCTTATTGATACCCACAGCAGAGGCATCAATGAACTCATCTCAATTGATCCTCGATCGGGAAAAATTATAGCGAAGATCGAATTCGATCGAGAACGACCAGTTAGCGCCGATCGACGCGGAGTGATTCGCGGGTATTCGAGCGAAGGTGCGATGTCTCATAATACGGACCAGTATGAATTTGGAGTAGTTGCCATCGACCAGGACAAACCATCGCAACGCAACGAAGTCAATGTTGTCATCACGATCGAAGATGAAAATGATAATGCTCCGGTAATCACTTATCCCTCACCGGAAAACAATACGTTCTACGTTTCTAGTCGTGCACCCGTTGGACACACTGTATTACAGATGTTGGCGACCGATGCAGATTCTGGTATTAACGCTCAATTGGCTTTTTTCATAACTAGCGGGAACGAAGCGGGTTGGTTTGAGTTGAATTCAACCACTGGTCGCCTGTCTGTAAAATACGACCTGACATCTATCGATCAAGAGAGGGTTCGTCTGCGATTGACTGCCTACGATATGGGCGGCATAAGTTTAAGCGGAGTATTTAGAAATACTGGAGCACAGAGGCTTAATCAACTTGACACGCGATATGAGACGAGAAATGATAATGTTGACGCTTCCATGAAAAAACATTCGACGAACTCCAGTAGGAAACCTTACGATTTAGATGGTTTTGGAAATATGAAACACAGAACGGGAGATTTATCTGGAAAATACACATCGCGTGATATAGATGAAGATGATATAACTAACATTACAAAACTCAGCTCGGGAGATGTTCGGTCTCGACCACAAACCTTAACCAAAGGATCTGGTGGTGGTTCAAGAACATACAGCGCAGCTGATCTGGGAAGAACATCAGAGGAACTAATGGGAGCTCGTGCGAAGTCGTTCAGCGTTGATGTCATCATCTTTATAGACCGCAAGCTAGCGTATTACACGTCTGAAGAATCCTCCGGTTTTCGCCAAGTAATGACCGATTTTCTACAATTCATAATCGATAGACTCGCTTTATTCTTAGCGGCTCTGATAATATTCCTTACAGTGGTACTACTCATCGTTCTCTACATCGTGTGCTCTCGCAGGCGGCGTCGCAGTCGTCAGAATACTGTCGATCGAGCAGGAGAGGGGAGCGGGGCGCAGAAGGAAAAGGAACGAGAGGTAAGCGTGCAGGACTGTGGGAAGGTCCCTCTCACGGCTACGGTTGCTCCCCAGACAGCTTACAGTACGGATACCAGAGGTGATAACAAGTCATCCGGACTGGATACATCTGGCACAAAGGTAGAGGTTTGTGTTTGTGGATTACATTCCTTCTTTAGTAAAATCTGACTCAACGGGATCTTTTTATTTAAATTTCTTGCTTTCACTCATTTTAGTATATTTTTTTAGACTTACGAAGCGAAACACATAGTAGCTTCACGTCCATGTTGTGCATAATTGTTCTTAAAATATGCACTGTTGTTAATCAGTCACTATATTATCGTTTTATTTAGTTTTTTGCATTTTAAAATAAGACTTGCGGTATTTAACATAAATGATTTTTTATCTAGAAAACCAAAGGGAATTACTATTCTGACGAACCAAAAGGGTCTGGACATCAGGACACTCAGTCTAAAACATGTCATGTGTATGAAGACATTGTCCGCCTACCACCTCCCTTGGATCTCTCCTCATTAGAAGTAACTACACAATTTTAGTAATAATATGCACGGCCCTAGAAAATCGTCACCGAATGCTATTTTTTAGGATTAATTTAGAGTTGTTTTTGGGTTATAATTCGGGTTATTAAGTGAATTGTCTGGGACGATTTTTGTGTAAGTGTACACGGGGAAGAATTTGTTGAGGTGCCTTAAACTTATTTCTTATTACATATATCCTTATTGCAGATGAAGTTACTAGCTGAACTTGGAAAAGAGGCCGACCTTGATCTCTTCGAGGGGAATTCCTACAACGAAAAGGTACAATTGAGGCCTCCAGGGGACTACCAGCTCTCCGCCTCTTCTACTGACATGTCCGCAGACAGTGGGGTGATCTTCGATCTGGACTCTCACGATGCGAAATCTCATATTAGTGGTATGGAACCATCTGTATAGTGTCTGTTTATACAGTATGACTGCATATCTTTAAGTTACAGGGCAGACTGACACTGATTTGGTTAAGTTACGCACGCCCATTGGAAGAAGCCCATTAGATTAAGCTATATTATTAATTAAATTGTTTTTTTTGAAAGTTAGGAATCTTAATATTGCTACTCCTGTACTTACATATTAACTCCTCACACATTAACATCATTACTATATAACACTACTCTCATAATATTTGTAACTTGTATTTCTTAATAAGGTGACACCAGGCTAATTCATCTAAACCCCTGCTCAAGTATCCACCAATCAGCGTCTTCCTACCATCAACCAATCATCGAAATCAACACAACGCCCAACGAATCTATCTCCTCCTACTCCACTTTCAAGCTCCCCCAGCGCTCCCCCGCCCCCCACCAGGGACTCCACTCCCTTGAGTATCCTCCCTCATTCCGCCAGTTTCTCTCTTCCCCCGGTAGTCCCGGGGAAATCCCTGACCAGAAATATTCAGGCTCTAAATTTCACGATTTTTCAAATATTAATTCACACGTGTATGCCCCAATTAGATCAAATTCCCCTGTTTCAAATATGCAACAAACTCCTCGTGGCTTTGCCCTTAACACACAAGACCCCGACGTGTTTATTAACCCTTTTTCCGGGGGTTCAAAACCCCTCAATCCTAATCCTAACGGTTGTAATAAAAGCTCAGTTTGTTACAATAATGACGGCAGCCCTAAACTAAGTAGGCGGGAAGAACTGGCTAGTAGGCCAATCGAAGTCTACGGCCCACAGGCCACAGTTGGCCAGGGTGTCGGTCCGCTAGTGCAGGGCGTGGCTGTTAAAGGCCAGATAAGATTCCCGGCTCACAGCTCAGCGCTGAAAGATCGACTCGACCTCCAGGCTGATAGCGTCACGTGTCAATCAGGCAGTGATATCAGCGTGACGTCATCTGGCAGCGAGACGTGGGATAGCGTATTACGTACTTAGAGTATGGGTCGTTGACCTAGGAAAGCGATTGTTTATTGACCGAATTACATATTTAATCCTGTGTTTTGTATGAATACACACCTTCGAATTTCAAGCTCATTTTAAAATAAATACATATATATTAATAAAAGTATATATTTGATAACTTTGTAATGCTGTATATAGTTACTAATTCAACTAAGTTATAACTGTAAGAAATCTTTTCAAAAGATTATTATTGTAATTTAGTATTAAATTGTACATAACATTTCTCTAATATTGTATTTAAGTTGTTAATATAGTTTTCCCGCTTATTATTGTTAGTGATGTTTTTTATAACATATTTTTATCGTTTTACGAGCAAAAAACAGGTTGTTTGAAAATAATAAATGTTTTTTTATATTTAGACAAATTTTTGCGGGGATTATAAGCTCCTTATTCGAAGATAAAGAATTTCTTGTAATTTTAAACGTATATAAACTTAACGCTAACTCTAACCTTAACCTGAAACATAAATAATACTAACTTATACTAAAATCCTAACCCATAAAGATTTTAATTGGTGATTTTTAATCAACAGAAATGGGAGGGGGGGGGTGGAGGGTTTTTTCTGGTGACTTCCCCCCCAACAAAAAAACCTAACTGTAGGACTGAGAGTTGATAAGGTTGATTTTTTTCAAAAACTTTTTCGTCACATAACTTCCCCCTCGCCCACTTGACCCCCCTTCCCGCACTCTCGTTAAAGTTTTTACTCTTTTTAGGCCTATTAAACTCATAAACATCCTTCCTTCCCTCTCTCTCTCTCTCTTTCTCTCTCTCTCTCTCTCTCTCCCACCACCTCCCTTTAAAAGTTTGTAACATTTTCATCTTACTATACTAACAGCAATAATGTTTTTTGACGACAAACTTCAACAAAGCAGTCATTGGAGCGCGGAAAAATCAGTGAAGTTGAAGGAGGGGGGGGGGGTGGGGGTGGTAGGGGATAGTGCAAATTCGAAGGGTGCAGTTTAAAAAATGGGGGGGGGGATAAATTTTCAAAGTAAAATTTGATAGATGAAATTTTTAAATTAAATGAGCACAAAAAAATTCGAAAAGACTGAAGGTCTAAAACTCTAAATCATTGTTTATATTTTATTTTTTTTCCCGGGGTAAGCGGTGGGCATCTATAATATTTTCCGGGGAATCAATTTGAAACAAAAACTATCTATTAATATATACGCACCCCCTTACTCTCCCTCCCCCACCCATATAAAAAATTAATTTAACAAATATGTAGCAAAATAAAATAAACATTTAAAATTCTTGATCGTTTGAAGAGTGGGGGGTTTGGGGCCCTCCTGAAAGCCACAAGGACAAGGGGGACTCTGTCCCCTCGGGCCTACATTTAACCCCTTTGGGAGGCTGCAACCCTCTAATACCCCCCCCCCCCCATTGCCACCCTGGAAAATTTTGATATTTTTGACAATCAGGCTAGATATTAAAGAAGTGCAGAATTTGAAGAAGTGCATCTTAGGCTAGTGTGCCCGTAGCCCGCAGCCTACTAGGCCTATAGCTTACTACTTGGGGCGCTGAAAAAAGTTTAGCTAGAGGGGGGAGGGGTATTAAAGACGACAACCATTTTCAATAATTCACACATTTTTGTTTTCGTTTTCAATTTAATTTCACTTTCGAAATAATCAGAAATATATTTTGTTTACGTTTTAATCAAAAAGTCACTTTTTACCTAGTGGGTGTAACCGAGTAAAAATGTTTTTTTTATAATTTGTGGGGGACCTTGAAACATCACCCCCACCCCTTAAGGTAAAGCCTAAAAGACTCTAGATGCATAAGTGGGCTGTTACAAACTGAAGTGTCTCTTTAAATATAAAATTTCAAATTTGCATTTTTGTGAAAAATTTGGAAATTGGAAGGGGGGTAAAAACCCCCGAGAAATAAACTTAAAAATTAAAAAAAATATATAAAACTTTAAGTGAACAAAATGCTAGTCTTGGCTTTAAACCTATTTAACATAGGTTTAACTGGTTTATGTGAAATTCAGGTAGACACCCTAATCCTAAAATCCCGCCCAATTTTATTTCATAAATAAACCCCCCTGAATATTAAAATTTCAAGTTTCGCCACCACTAAACTTATAACTAATCTCATGACTTACCATAAGTCCTGTGTGTTATGTTATATTACTAATTAAGTAACTAATTAATTGACTAATTTATTTATATTGGTATATCCCATTACAGTTATATTATAATAATTAGTCAATTATTATTTAGTTATATAATCTAAATAATAACTAAGGTTCGGGTTAAGGTTAGGGTTAGTTATAATAAGTTTCAATAAGATTTCGCTATGTTAACAGTTAATCTAATATTATACTTATTATTAATCGCTCTAACTATATAATTAGCATACGCCTAATTAATTAATCAGAATGCCTAATTAATAAAGTAAGACCCCAGTTTGGATAGGCCTACTGTTATAGATTATAATTATAGTTAGGGAGCATCCATTAAGGACGTCCGAAAAAAATAAGCACTTTTTGACCCCCCCCCCCCTACCCCTTGTCCCTTTATGTCCCTTTTCTGGAGACCCCCTCCCCCCGGGGAC
>JAQIXG010005145.1:0-11832 GCA_034700105.1 Oconnorella tubifera | reverse complement strand
CTCTCTCTCTCTCTCTCTCTCTCTCTCTCTCTCTCTCTCTCTCTCTCTCTCTCCACGCTAACCCTTATTTGACAAGCCGGTCTATCACCCTGTTATTTCATAAAAAAATCTTCTTCAAGTCAAATCATCCTGTATTTCACGCCTCGATGAATGCCCGGTGATCTCTCGACTCTCAACTAGTCAACAAGTCAAGCGTGCTAAGGTGTTGATAATTAGGTTCACCGTCCAATTACCCTTTCAACATATTGCACGCGAAAACGAACGATTTTTGCAATCAGTCAACGGTGACTTTAATAGATCTATAATTTAGTAGCAGAACGTCTCATCTAGGTTCAATAATATGCAGCTGCTTTAGAGGCATACCTTTATATGTTTTTAGATTCATTATTTCTCCTTTTTCTCTAAGGAAATTTTAATAAAACCAGGTTAAACGAAAAAAGACGCAAAACAACTTTTTCCAAAAACGTTTAAAAATCAGTTCGGAATTCTGAATCTTAAAATTGCATTAACTGAGTGTTTTTCTTAATTATTAACAGTTTATTACGTTGTTTATTTTGTGATTCAGTTTTATTCTTTTGTCATTTGTCACATTGAACTGCTGATTTCATTGATTACAATCTCAATGATTATTGTCTATATTTATTTTCAAAATATTATATATTATCACCAGATGTAAGCAATTAGAAAAGAAATAATGACATTATTACTATTTTTGAATACATTTTTATTTATACACTGTATAGGCCTACATCAAATAGATTATACGTACATCAGCAATTTTACAGATATTTTACATCAAGTTAGCGTAGGCCATTAATAAATAATTTACAGTTACAAGTAAGTTACAATTACAGTTACAAAATTATAGTTACAAGTATAGCTGTAGTTTCTTGTTTAGTTAAACTAAGCTTATATTCAGTTTTAAGATTTCAAAAATAACTCGATTTTAATTTTCATGGGCGAGTCGTGCGAATGATCGACTCTTTTGTCAATAAAATATCTGAATAGCTTTTACGAAGTCAACGGATTATAAAATTATTACATTCATCTGTGAGAAAAAAAGCTAAATGTCAATTTTGGTGATCGTGTTCAAATGTGCGAAGCGTGAGTTGCATAATTTGATAAAGTCTCTATTATATTTGAACAATGTTAAATCTCTAAGTATTATGCACTAGAGTTGAGTTTTGAAAGTTCGACGGTTATTTCGTTGAAATGTCAAAGTTGTATCAATGAAGTTGAAGAATGTGTATAGGATTTAGAGCTTAGTTCGAATTAAAATATCACTCTTATTGATATGAAATGTGTTTAGAAGAAATTTAGTAGCGAATTGGTTAAATGGTCGGATTCTGAATCGAAAGGTTCCGGATTCGAGTTTCGAAATTTGAAACGATTGAATAAAAAGCTGCAGTTTTAATCAATGTGCTTATTTGTGTATGTCTATAGGCATATTGCGACGTTATTTAATGACGATTAAAACAAAGACGCAAAGTAAAACTTAAATTTGACAAGTAAACCTATAGTAAAAAGTAACAAAATATAACAGTACAATAAATACAGTAAAGATATAATTAAGAAAATATATAGCGCAGTTACATTGTATTATAATATTTGATTCGTGTCGTAACTTATTTTATAGTTTTAAGTCAGTAAAATTAACAATAGAAATATTGTCAATTTTTACTCAAATAGATTAAACTACGCAATGATAGCATTTTTATCTAATAACCATTGCAATCTTTTTAAACTTTAACTCCTGCGCTAATATATTGTTGTAACTTCTTGCGTTCACCAACTGAAAATCAACACCATTTCTTAACAGCAGGGCCTACTTATAAGTTAAGCACATCAAATGTCAACAAGCCATTATAGAATGTCGCCAAATCAAAAAACGAAAAATACTCAAAATTATTGCCTTTCGCAAAAGTAAGAGGTTAATAATTATTATCAAAACTAGCAAAATTTGCATGAACCAGGTGTCGAATCCTCAACCCCTCGTGCTAATGACTAAACCATGATATCGAACTTATAAAACCATCTGTCTATCAACTGTCTTGCTTAGAAATATTACTTACTTTCACACAAATCTCACAAAAGAAGAACAATCTATTATATATCTTTATATCTTCATAATTTCATATTAAAGAAATAAAGCAATGCTTTTAATTATACACCAGACGTTTTCTTTTAAAAACCCTAACTTTTACCAACATTACAAATCTTCAGCCAATTCTCATGAACTTATCTTTAGCACTCGGCAGTTTGTTGCAATAATCTCCGATGACCTCATACTTTTAATCGTCTATTATTATTCGTGTGAATCACGACGATCAGACAATAATCTCGAGCTCACGGGGCCTTGGGAATT
Organism: Oconnorella tubifera; assembly: GCA_034700105.1. Lineage (NCBI taxonomy): Eukaryota > Metazoa > Annelida > Clitellata > Enchytraeida > Enchytraeidae > Oconnorella > Oconnorella tubifera. The sequence goes on along the minus strand of JAQIXG010005145.1, from coordinate 9,467 downwards.
TAACCGTGTCAAAACGACACAGCGATGAGACTTTTTTCTACAAAAAGTTCACGATAAAGTGACAAGAAATGATTCTTCTTATAGATTTTTATATTTATTGTATACGTTGTGACGTCACGGGTTAAGCTTTTACGGTAACCGAGGGACGGGGGAACGAATTCCCCCGTAGAGAAAAAGAAATCAAACGAAATAAACGAAATAAAAACAATATATGCAAAAAATCATTCGATAACAAGAAAACATAAATTCTGTTCAAAATTGAAAGTAGATTATGCAGAAAAATCGTTTCTCGTTGGTGTCATCAATTCAAATCGATTGTTTCTTGTTGAATTTTTAATTGTTAAATTGTTAATTATTTAATCGTATAATTATTACGAAATAGTTAATTTTTGATAATAGAAGACTTTTAATAAACAATTATTTCTCGTCACATGTGAATTTTTTAATGCTCTATGAAAAAAAGAACTTATTATCTGATAATAGTGATATATATTCAGGCGGAGAAGGGGCGGTTGGCGGAGCGAAGGGTAGGAGGGGGCGGCGAAAGCGGACGTTCCTTTTAGTAAGAATATTTCTTTATTTTCATTATTTTAATTAAATTGAGAAAAGTAAAATATTATTAGTTCTCTATTAAATAATCCACTCTCCTGCTTATAAATCCCTTTTCTAGCCTACCTCTCTAAAGTTTAACACAATTATATGGTTATCCACTGTATTTTAATAACCCTAATATATAGATGACAAACATTGCCGTTATGTGTCAATCGTGAATCTCTTTCTTAAGCAGCTGCTGTCGTCGCGGCTTAAATCAGTCGCTTTTGAAATTTAACTTTTTTCTCATGATTGAAAACCAAAAGGACTGGCGGCTTTGACACGCGCAGAATGTTGTAAATATATTATTGGGAGCCAGGGGGGGGGGGTAGATATAGATCAAAGTAAAAAGTTATGATTAATAAAGCTTAGATTGCTCTTCAGTTAGTTAAAAGTTTGAACTATTATAACTATTGAATTAAGCTTCTTGTTATCAGTGATACATTGCTGTGCAATAAATTAAATTTAGTAAGCTTCCCGTTTATAATAGTAGGCATGCACTATGAATTTATCGATTAAAATACAGCATAGATTCTAGTATATTCTATAATTTATGTTGCATTTCTTTCAATAATTTGCTTTCAATGAAATTATGTTAGCGGATGACTAAAATCTGATTCTGTATTAATATATAGATTAATTCGCATAAAAAGTTCTGATTTTTAAGTTAATTTATTTATTCAACTTTGCTCATAAATCGTGTCTGCTCTTGGAAAACGTACTTTTTTCTCTTCGTTTGCTCTTTCTCATTCGTTCCATCGCTTCGTCGTGATTGGTTGAAGGGAACAATGGAGCTGTCACCGCCCGTGATGCTTCTGCAATCAGCGCGCGCTCTGCTGCGTGATTCTTAGAAGAAGCATCGGGCATTGGCATCAAGCATTTCTGACTTTTATGTCAAATATCAGAAAAGTTTCGTGACAAAATAATGTACTCGATGGCTTATAGTAGCATAGGTCGATAATGCTAGATTCTATAAATATACTGTAGATTCTATGTAGATTCATAATCGTGTTATATTGTAGATTCTATGCAAATAGATTCTATAATGTGCTTAATGTTCTAATTTGCTAATGTACTAACGAATTATAGAAGGAAACATAACATAAATTATATAATAATATGCTAGATTCAATGCTGTTAGAATTATCTTTATCATTATCGCAATACTCAGTATTAGGGTTTAGGGCCAATGCTTAAATAGATTTAGCTAACAAACCAATATTTTAATACACAAATTGTTTGTTTTTAACTTTATAAACTGCATATGGTATTGTATAAGTTGCGTGTAAACTTCAATTTAAAAAATTCTTAGCTTCAGTGACTTTAACTCCAATATCAAAAGATAGCATGAGTGTTATGCTGTAACTTAGAAATTAAGAAAGGATATTTATCAAAATATCATTAATAAGCGCGTTTTTATTAATCTGAGATTATTTCGTGTATAAACTTATATTTTTTTGCATATAAACCATCTAATAAAATTACGAATACAATGCAATAATCTTACTTTTATTTCTTTAGACATATATTCTCAAATTACACGAATCATTTAATTGTAAAAAGGAAATTATAAAATTGTAACCTCTAAATTGTAAAAATCTTGTACTGTCAAAATGTCCATCATCATTTGAAATCTGATAAAGGAACTTACAATCGAATTACAGCATTATAATAGTGTCTGACTTTTATGTCCAAAAATGATGAACACAATGCAGATAATGCCTACTTCAAGTGAGTACAAACTTTATCTAAAATTAATACTTTAAAATAATTTACGTAGTATTAAATAAACTTGAACTACATATTTAGTTATAATCCCAACTGACGATTTAATAAACCTAGCTGCAACAAATCTTTATTAATATATTTTCTTGCTCAAGATATAGGCCTAGCGAATTTTATTTCACGAGAATGCATAAGCTATAATTCTATTTTCATCATTCAAACTTAAGCCTAATACTAACCATGACTTAGTCCATTATAATATAGCCTGAATTTTACAAAAAAATGAAGATCGCTCACCACCATCTGGTATCAAACTCATAACTTTCGATCACGCAGTTCAGAGTGTTAACCATTATACTAGCCACGCTTCTGGTTAAGCAATATTATGTTTATAATCGAATAATATTACAATATTTAACAAAGGAGATTATAATAATTAAACAATAAGTTTATTGACAAACAATTGTTTAGCCTTGTTTATAATGAAAATTACTTTGTATCATATAAGCTCTAATGTCTGCAGCCTAATTAACTTTAAGCTGCACCCTTTAGTTTTGTTGTATAAATAAAAATAGTGTCACGTTCAATTTTTTTAAACGATATGAAATAGAAGACGAAATCCTAATCCCGTTACAGGAATCAACCGGATCACAAATACGGGATTAATTGGCAGCTGATTTATTTTATCCTTAAATACACTTCTTTGTAGCAGCTGAACCAATTGGGATGTATCCAGGACGATCCTATCACAATTCGTTGGATGAGAGTAAGGGGAGGGGGGGGATGATATTTTTTTTGTCGATCGAATACATATGTTTTTATTTCGGCAATATTACAGCAAAATATTTTGCTTTTAATATTATCAAATTGTTTAATTGTTAATTAAAGTTATTTATTCAATATTTGTTTTAACATTATTTGAATTATTTTTCCCTAACCCTATTTAAATCAATTGTTAAGTCATAAAACTTTTTGTTTACAATTTAAAATCTGAATATAATTATGCATTCAAATCGTAAATACACGTTGTTGTAACAATTCAGGACTGAAAAATAGTATTCAAGAAATGTTTGCTGATGTTTAAACAATATTTGAGATTTTTAAGAAGAATTTTCATTTTTTTCAGATTTTTTAAACAATTTCTGAAACATCTATTCATGTAGAAACCGAAAGATTTTCATAATCCCGTATATTACGTCATCAATGCATCTCATTGCTTTTAAGTAACGCACCAATTTCCTATCAGCTATTAGTTAAGTAATATCACATTTACAGTGAAATTATACAATTAATAAAGGATCCGTCTAAAACAAGTCAAGAGAGAAGGAACGGCAATATAATCCTCCCTTTCATTAAAAGGTCTAATGATATTTTTATAATTTAGGCTTATATTAAATTTTCTTTCGGTTCCTAATTGTTAAATTAATTTCTTGCAAGAAGTTAAAATAGCAAGAGTAGATCATTTGAAAATACAGAAAACAGAAAATGCAGAATACAGAAAACTATGTTTTCGTATTACTATAAGCATAAATTATTTAATTACAATGAAATCATGCAATCTTGAAATGTCTCAACTATACTTATCCCAACGTAGAGGCCTACAATATTATATAAGTCTAATTTTATATTCAGTTATATATTCTAATCACAGTGTGACGCATATAGTTAATTAAGAAAATGTTTCTTCCATTCAATGTTATGTAATATATAACGAATGAGCCCATTTGCTAAAAATAATCTTACAATTTTGACCCCTTCTCTTAATTTTTTCAAAATCCTCCATTGATCAAACCATATATACTTTCAAGGCAGATGAAAGAGATTTAAAAGTAAAACCCTGGGGGGTGCGGAATATATTCCCCTGCATTCTTGCAACACTGTCAACGGTGATTTATCTGTTCTCCAAGACGTTACCGCGATGACGTAACGATTTGACGTAATAACTCTTTCTCGCACGCTACTTAACGTAAAATATTCGCTTGTCTTGTCCGCGTTACGTAAGACGTTGCGGATTACCGTCCCGCGGCGCGTCATTTTAACTTCGCGTGTAAAACGCAGAGGCTTGCGGTAACGTAGTGTAACGCCCCCTTACGTAAGACTACTTTCAGTTGGGCTCATCAAAGAAAACCGGCGGGTGATATAAGTGTAATATCAGCTAGTTGAATTATTGGTTGATTTAGAAAACGGCGGGATTTTCAAAGTTGACTAAAAATGCGGGCTTTTCAAATTTAAAATCGCGCGAGGTTATTTTTCAAGACTTATCGTTTTAACACGTCTGACTCAATTTGTTGTTAATTCGTGGTATATTTTTTAATAAAATCTCCAGTATCATGTAGTTGTAAGTGATTCGTGACTCTATTTACATCAATATATTCTCTATTTGTATCGCGAATAAGTTTGCATAACTAGTTTGTATTTTTTTATTCATTATATTATTATCTTTAGGTCGAATTCTTACTGACGTAGCGTGCAGTGTCTGTCGAGACAATTCATCAGGAAAACATTACGGAATATACGCTTGCGACGGGTAATATTTTTTCACTTCTAACGTCACATCAGCACAAAGTTTTTATTATTTATAAGATCAATAAAAATAAATTGAAAGATATATTCAATTACTTTATGAAAGCAATTTCGTTGAACCAAGCGATGAGTGAACACTCAGATTTAAAATCTTATAAATATTTCTCTTCTTTTGAGATCGTAAGGGTAATTAACCCCCGCCCCAAGGTTTTTTTTAATAAAAAGTACATTCAAACTTGTATAGTTCTTTCTTGAATCTTCAAAAAGTGGCAATTAATTTACCATGGATGGGAAAACATTGATGACCACTTATGTGAATCCTTCTAACTTTATATATAATAGAAAGTTTTTGAATTTTTAAAATAAACACACTATTAATTAAAGTTTGTTTTTTATTTTTAGATGTGCTGGTTTCTTCAAGGTAGAGTAAATGAAATCATGAAATTTACCTTATTTTTTGCTTTCATATATTTATTTATAAAACATAAAGCGAGCACACTATGAAAGAACACAAATGAATAAAATATTAAATAAATGAAGCCCATAAAATATATATATTTTATTTATATATTTCAGAAACTGATCAAATTTATAATAATATTTGATAAGGCGGTAAAAGATCAGATCCAGGAATATCAGGTCATAAGATACTAGTGATAGCCCTTCACTGCATAAAAACAAATAAAATCATTGCTATACCATGCACATACAATAAAACAGTGAAGTATAAAAACATTAATCTTTAATTAACACCATATAAAACAAATTTTAATGTCGATGAACTTTACATTCGAATGAAAATAGCATATTAAAATTTATGTCAACGATACTGAGTCAAAATTCCGTTTTAAAAATTTCGAAAAATTGCATTTAATTAAACATTTTTTAAACGCATATATCCAGTCCGCTTGGACTGCATCAGCCGATATAGAATTCCAAGGACCACAAACTCGTGAGCTAAAGAAATGTTTTCTAGCATCAACACGATCGTGATCTTTATATAATTTCATATTATGACCTCTGCTAACACTAGACTTAATATGTAAACCATACACTTCGGGAGGGCCAGATACTAAACCATGCAAAATTTTATAACAGAGAACAAGGTCAGCTTGCAAGCTGACAAGATGCACTTGTTTGGATGATAAATAAAAAATAAGTTAATAAAGCGCAACATAAACTTTATAATGCAACATTTGCTGTGATGACTAAATATTTAAAACATATAACATTGTATTCAGAGATCAATAAGAAGAAGTCGTCAGTATACTTGTAAGTCTCGTACTGAGGTTGGCTGCCCGGTGGACAAGACTCACAGAAACCAATGCAGGGCATGCAGGTTGAAAAAATGCATCCAAGTCGGCATGAATAAAGATGGTATGTTCCCTAAAATGTCTTTCTTTTTTATTTTCTTTAATTTATGATTTATTACAACTACGAAATATAGTGAGCGTGTGTGAAATAAATTAGTTTTGCAAGTAATCGACTCATAGGTATTTGATTAAAAATATCGCAATAAATAAATGTCTTTAGCATTATTTATAATATAAAGTTTAATGGGGGGTTATAGGTCCAAAGCAAATTCATTTACTCTTCTACAGAGCTGTTGTATTAGAATTATTATAATAGTGCTCAATAATATGTAGTCTCAAGAATTAACGACTGATTATACAATTATACAATTATTATACAATTATTATACAATTGTCTTGTATTCTCAAAATTTGAATGAGTATAAAATTTGATTATTTGTAATAATTTCACAATTTTCAGAAGTTCATGAGCGAGCTCAAGTTTATGTAAAACTGGGAATTATGATTATTTACAGAACACAGTATCTTGATTCATTAGACTCAAGCTTAATCTCTCCGCAAATAATGATTTACAAAGTGTCAATCTTTGCAAAGTTAAACGATGCAATTATATAACAAGTTACATATCTCTAAATGTCACCGAACGTGCCGAAATGAATGGATTACTGTTCGTCAATGTATTTCTTTCTATTGTGAAAGATAGAATTGAATGACAGGTTGTTAAATTAAAGCAAATTAGTAAATGTAACGTAATTCTGAACCCCGATACAAATGTTATAATTCTTTACTATCGAATAGTACCATCTTTATTGTGAATTATTTGCTCCTAATACACATTACCTAAATTTGAATCTAGGCCGATAGTATATAATCAGATTTCTGTTCAATTTCTTAAAAGAGTAAACATGAAATCATATTTTCAGTTTAGGAAAATAGCTCTAAAATTAAAAGTAACTGTCAGGGGACCCCTTGATTGCCTGGACCTCTGGTTATTGCATAATCTGCACAACCCTTTTGCTGCTCTACTTTCTAAGTAACTACCTATAATGGCGGTTAAATGCTAAATTAACAAATTTCAAGCCGAGTACACAAAAGTACATAAATAGTGTCACTGATATGTATTTATTTCCGAAATTTTTATGCTTTAGTTTATCATAGACATAATTAATACATACCAATCTCATAAATAATTCTCATTTCAATCTTATATCAGTCGTGGCGTTAAATTTCTTTAAATCGCAAATGCACTGACTTTGACGCAATCTATTGAATCACAACTGCACTACAGCAATACATTTCATCAAACAAAGTAAACACTATTAAACGAATAATCTGACGTTTGGCACAAACGCAAATTGTAATAATTGTGACCGCATTGTGTCGTCGAGTAGGAATTTCTTCTTTTGACTATTTACCCGTGGTGATTTAAGCGACGAGAGGCATCTCAGTGCAACACGGTGAGTTGATAATGTATAAGTAGTCGAGATTTCGCATACTCAATGCATTCTCGTTGCTTTTCATTGTGGACATTTTATTATGATATCTGCAAATGACTGACTTTCAGTCGTATATAGTTGAAGTCAGTTCACGTAAAGCAATTACTGCGTGCAATCGAAAAGTTACGCGTTGAAAAGTTACGCGTTGCAAAGCTACGCGTTGAAAAGTTAAGCGTTGAAAAGTTATTATGTCAATCAACTTGTTAATAACCGGGGCGTTTAAGTGCTTGAGTCATAATAACGTCACGTTTTTTACTTTTAAAATGTTTTAGAATTAAAATACAGTTCATTTGGATCTAATTTGAAGTTTCAATTGTTGACATGTTTTATGTTAAAATTATATGCATGGATTCGAAAGTGGGTTAATTTTGTATTAAATTTACCAAATTTTATTTAACATCATAGTCTATAGTATACTTATACTGAAATTTCTAAAACACACTTAACTTTTTATAATCAAACAATTTTTTACTTACTAAAACTCAATTAATGGATAAAAATCTAAATCTTTGAACACAAAAACTAAGTGCCTTTTGACAGCGCGAACAAATGTTTGAAACTCTTCTTTCTTTTCTCTTTTTATTTTCTCAACAATGCCCCATTCTTCTTCTCTCTTCTTGCATTGTTCTTCCTCAACAGTTTCAATCGATATCTACATTTACTCGCATTATAAAACAACAGTAACTTGATTGCACGGTCAATTTGAAATATCCTGTTTTCAGCAGAGTTCATCAATTAATGCTTTTCAGACAGCCTTATACACTTTATGTCTTGATTTGTTAAGCCTTGACTTGCCTTTGTAACTTGTTCATCCGGCTATTTGTCGCATCCCAGTCGCTTCCTAGTAGCATCAGAGTCGCTTCTGAGTCGCGTCCGATCTTTATCAATCCCTTGCAGCTTTGTTTACACAATCGATTTGATTTCAGAGACAAGTTTTGTCAAGCTCGATCTTTTCATTCAACTTCTTTATCTCTTTGATTTCTTTGCCAATGAAATAAAGCGTCTGGTAATTTGTATCTATTTGGTCAATAGCGAGATCGTGAGATAATTTCGTACGAAAATTAAATTGTAAAAAACTTTACAGGGGCTAGGACCTTTTTGTTATAAGTATATATAATCTTTAAATTGCAAATTCAAACAATCAACAATATAGGTCATAGCTTTATAGCTGATTTTTTCTTCTAAATTTCAGTTCTGTGTTATAAATGTTGATAAATTCTAGTGATAACAGGATATTATAGTGGAATGGGGTTTAAATTTCTCCTGTAATGCACACATTATAGCTGGATTATAATATCTACCGTTATTTTTTACTAAACTTTCTCAACCAGATAACCATTTTTATATAATAATTTATCAACGCTAGTATTTTTAGTAATATCTTAACAATTGAAATAGTAAAATTTCTGACGCTCATTCAGACTGCACAACGCATAACATGTTTCGCATTATTCTCATCGTGTACATCACATCCATGTATGCCAACACCGGTAAATAGCCACTAGATCAAATTCTGATCACCCCTCCCCCTCGCGTTATCCATAACCCAATCCAACTTTCAAGCCCCATTCGCGCCCCTTCAATCCCTCGCGTGTCAACACTGTTCCCTGCACACAACGACAATGCCCCCGTGACATATTGACGTACGTGAGAGTCCCATTGATAGCACCGTGTCACAGCTTTTTGTGCTCGTTATGTGTCCCGCTGAATCTTTCAATGCGGTCACCGCTTCGTGGGCAGCTGAGTCAATAAGGTAGCGAGGGAGGGAGAGGGAGAGGAGGAGGGAGAGAGAGAGAGAGAGAGAGAGAGAGAGAGAGAG
>JAQIXG010005144.1:0-11833 GCA_034700105.1 Oconnorella tubifera | reverse complement strand
ATGGATGGATGGATGGATGGATGTCCATCCATCTTTCTATCCCGCTATCATCTACATATCTAATCTATTTATCTCTATCTATCATCTATCTATTTATCTATCTAACTATCTGTCTGTCTGTCTTGTCTGTCTATCTATTTATCTATCCATCCATCTATCCATCCAGCCATCTATCTAAATCTATTTATAGACCAATTATTTATCCTGATGACTGTATTTTCAAAGCACGTAGTCCAGTTCTTGCATGCAGCATGGCGGGTGACGGAATGATCGTGGAGGGGAAAACTTCGGGGATTCCCTCGGCGCTCTTTGTTGTAAGAGAATAAGAAACAAGAATTCCCTTGTCATTTTTCGTATTAGTATCTTTATTATTATTAAAACTAGATCATTATTTAAATATAATAATTTAAATTCAGAATTGTTTTAATAATGTGTGCCGCATGAATGTGGGTAAATTCGGTTTCGTACCTCATGAAGTTTTTAGAATAAAAATAAGATCGCATATAAAAGTTAGGATGAGGAATATAATAAAATAAGTCTCATCGCGAAATTCAAACTGCATCGAACACTTAAACAAAATTATGTTTTAAAGTGTTTCTTTAATTATCGCTCATAAAATGGCGATAATTTACAAAAAGAAAATTAAAATAAACTAAATTCTGTGACGATAACTGCAAACTACGTCTGATCCGTCTCTGTAACCCTAATCATGACTCTAGGTACAATCAAAGGCCAAATTCCCGGTGAGGTGCCCAACCGAAATGGAGCCGTTTTAACTGTAATTTAAGTTAAGATGAAAAATTTGGGGAAGTTTTTTAAGGGGATAATTTAGGCTGATCCGCCTTTTATGAAGTATCTTTTTAAATGTCAGGAAGATGTTGACGAGTACATGGGACTGCCAGAGAACAAGTCGGCTGAAGCCGTCCTACAGCGGCTAGATGAACAACACACCAAGTATAAGTTTATGGAGTCTCAGCTTGTTACGAAAAAAGCTCGGTAATGATTGACTTGTTATGATGATAATGATGATGATAATGACAATGATGATTAACCCGTTTAGCCATGCAATTAATAACAATGATGATGATGATGATTTACGATGAGTTAGTATAAAACAAATTGAATCGAATTCGGTACAAACCAATTTCTAACCCTAATCCTAAACCTTAATTAGATTGTAACTATAACTTTAAATACCAATTAGATCCTATTTAAATCAAATTTCTAACCCTAATTAAATTGAGTTTGTAACAAAATACCCAAATGATTTGTACCGAATTTTTTTCTATCATCAGTATCATTTTTGTCATCATCTGATGATGAAAACGTAAATGATGACGATGATGATGACAGTTGTGATGACAATGATAATTTTTATTTTTTTCAGATTAAAGTTTCAAATCCCAGACATTAAGACGTCTCTGGATATTGTGAAGCATCTACAAAGTAGAAAGGTAGCATTGTATTTTTTATTTATTTCAATTTTTTATTTTATTGTCTACGAATTTAAGTTTGCGGTGAAGCGGTTAGAGTTAGACTTGGAATTGAGAGGTCTCTGGTTTGAGTTTGCGGAGTGTTGTTGACTTTATGGCTGAACGTCACATCAGCACAGCTGAGAACTCTGCGAGTGTGTGTGTGTGTGTATAAACCGAATGATGAGTGAACGTTTCACTCTTAACACAGTACTTCAATAATTTTTATCTGGGAATGACAGGGTGGGGGGCAAATGCGTATAAAACGTCAACTGATTTTTATTCCAGAACGAGCTTGCTGCACTTTTAGTAAAACATTTCATGAATTTATTTTTATTTAAAAACAATATGGGTTTAAGGTTTTTTTATTTGTTTATTTGTTTATTTGATTAATTTAAAACGATGCTTGTTTATCACGATTATATTTTTACGATATTTTTATTTAGGACTCTACTGAGTCTATGGAGACTAGATTCCAAATGTGCGACACTTTGTACATGAAGGCAATTGTGCCCCCGTCTAAAACGGTTTATCTCTGGCTGGGGGTATGCGTCTTTTGTCTGTATGTTTGTCGCTTAACGTCACTGCAGCACGTGATAATAATGATGATGATCATGATGATGATCATGATGATAATAATGATGATGAGAATAATGATTATTAGGATGATAATAACGATTATCGTGATGATAATACTGATGATCATAATGATGATCATGATGATGATAATGATGATGAATGAACTAAAAATAATATTAATGATGATAGTGTCACAATAATTAAGAATGATGACAATTATGCTATTAATGATACTAATGATGATAACGATGATGATACTAATGATAATGATGATAATGATGATGTCACATACAGGCCAATGTAATGCTAGAGTACAGTTTAGACGACGCGGAATGTCTGTTAAATAAGAACAAAGACTCTGCAGTCAAGACTCTTTCTCAAGTAGACGACGATCTCGGCTTTCTAAGAGACCAAACCACCACAATAGAAGTCAGTATCCTTTTGGTGGGGGCGCGATCTTGTAAATAAGACAGTAAGGCTCGGGAGAAGGGTAGGATTATACGGGAAGGCTTGGGAGAAGGGTACGATAATATAGGAAAGCTTGGAAGATGGGTATGATAATATAGGAAGGCTTGGAAGAAGGGTACGGTAATATAGGAAGGCTTGGAAGAAGGGTACGGTAATATAGGAAGGCTTGGAAGAAGGGTACGATAATATAGGAAGGCTTGGAAGAAGGGTACGATAATATAGGAAAGCATGGAAGAAGTGTACGATAATATAAGAAGGCATGGAAGAAGGGTACGATAATATAAGAAGGCTTGGAAGAAGGGTACGATAATATAGGAAAGCATGGAAGAAGTGTACGATAATATAAGAAGGCATGGAAGAAGGGTACGATAATATAAGAAGGCTTGGAAGAAGGGTACGATAATATAAGAAGGCATGGAAGAAGTGTACGATAATATAAGAAGGCATGGAAGAAGGGTACGGTAATATAAGAAGGCTTGGGAGAAGGGTACGATAATACAGGAACGCTTGGAAGAAGGGTACGGTAGTTCAGTAAGGCTTGGGAGAAGGGTATGCCAATACGATCAGTGATAATTATTTTTAATTATTAATTTGTTTATTCTAAATAAAAATTAAACGCATTAATAATGTAATATTCAAACGTAATAGCAAATATTAATTGCGATATAATATTAAGTGCCATTTTTGTAAAATGTGATGTTAGTCCTTGGCCTTATGACTCGAGTCCTTGGCCTTGAGACATGAGTACTTAGTCTTGGCCTTGCGGCTCATGTCCTTGGCCTTGGCCTAGTGACTCCAGTCCTTAGCCTTGCCCTAGCGGCTCATGTCCTTGGCCTAGCGACTCAAGTCCTTGGCCTAGCGACTCAAGTCCTTGGCTTTGAGACTCAAGTCCTAGGCCATGGCCGAGTGGCTCAAGTCCTTGGCTTTGCGACCTTGTTAAGTGCTCGTTAACATCACTGGTAAAATATACATGCGAGAAAAAAGGTCGTTAGATTTCTTTACGGCAAAACTAGACATGGCTCGGGTTTATAACTGGGACGTTAAACGCAGGCAAGCCGAGAAGACGGCTTAGTTGAGGAGCCAACTTTAAGCTGATTCTAAGCCAACTTTAAGCCGAATCTAAGCCAACTTTAAGCCAATTCTAAACCAACTGACTGTTTGTTGTTTGAATGCAAGAGCTAATTTTAAGCCAATTAAGCGTATATTATATGAATTAAAGATATAATTTTAAGCCAATTAAGCGTATATTATATGAATTAAAGATATAATTTTAAGCCAATTAAGCGTATTGAAATTTGAGTTAAATTAAATTGACAATTTTTTTCTGTAAGGTTTCACCCCCCCCCCCACCCCTCACGGATTAATTTCCAAATATAGGCTTGGTTGGCTTAATGTCAACTGGCTTATTGGCTCAGATCAGTAAATAAATCGCTAGTTACATTTTCTGTAATAGTTTAACAAGTTGGCTATTTTTATATTTAATAGCTTTTGATTCATTTTGAAAATTTGTCGCATTTTGAATTAATAGTTTTTTGTATTAGTATTTGCCTTGGAATATATTATTATTATTTAGTGATCAGGGGGGGTTTGTGGAAAATATACCCCCTTGCTTTAATTTAGTGATTAACCTCTTGTGACGATTTATTGAGTTTAAAAACTGAGGGATAACCAAAAAAACCACCCATTTGTGAAATTCTGTCTACGTCACTTATCATTTCATTGTGAGTAGAGATGATGATGATAATGATAATAATGATGATGATGAAATATAATTTTGCGGACTGTTAAATGAGGTCTGGACTGAAAGCTTGAGAGAAGGGTGCGTTTGAAAGAAATATCAGAGAATAAGCTCCAGAGAAGGGTACATCAGGAAGTAAGTTCAGTGAATAAGCTCAAGAGAAGGGTACATATGAAAGCAAGATCAAGGAACAAGCAGATAAACTTATAATACAATGCACAAACAAAGATCAAATTAACATAAAGATTTCGTTTACTATATAGTGCCAAGTTTTACAAAATATTAAACAAATAAACATGCATTGTTTACAAAATTATAATAACGCATAATTTTGTGTAAGTTATGCGTCATTTTATAACGCATAAGTTTGCATGCAACCTTTATGCGATGCATGCAAAGAATATGAAGTAAGTAACTAGATATGACTTAATATCTAGTTACTTACTTCAACTGATTATATTAAACCAATAATATAATCAGTTGAATGATAAATAACATCATTATCATCATTATTATGATCATTTATCATCTAACATCATTATTATCATCATTATCATAATCATTAAACATCATCTCTAACTTCATCAGTTTTATAATCGCTTGTGTCCCTCCCCCCCCCCGTCATTCCCAAATAAAAATTATTTACCGCGTTATTTAACAGTCAAACGTTCACTCATCACTCGGTTTATACACACGCATTTGTGCTGATGTGACTTTATGCTACGGATAAAACACAAAAATAATGCTTTATTAAGCCGCTGCCTTTTTGTGCTGATGTGACGTTTCAAATGAATAAACCTTAAAAGGGTTTACAAAAACCCACAACACCCCTTTTTTTATCGGGATTATTATTAAATATTTAAACTTGTAATAACGTACAAATAAGTAAGATCGTTTCTCATCGATGCAAAATAAAAACAAACAAAAAAAGCAACGAAAAACTAAACAAAAAATAATCTAAAACAACGAAAATCTAAAATACCGCCAAATAAAGTCTTTCTAAATGATTATTTCTTTACAAAATCGATACACGATAAATATATTTAATATATACAGTTTTGTAGTTCAATAAATGCAAGTATATATCTATTTCCTAATCAGTATCATCATCTTTATCACTGTTATTATCACCATTATCAATCGTAGAAAATAAATGTTTTGATCCCTTTGAAACAATGGATTTAAATTATTAAATAATCTAATAATCCCAATGAAAATACAGATCTTGCATTCACTCATCACTCCATTACTCGATTCACTCATCACTCCATTACTCGATTCACTCATCACTCCGTTACTTGATTCTCACATCACTCCGTTTCTCAATTCACTCATCACTCCGTTTCTCAATTCACTCATCACTCCGTTTCTCAATTCACTACATATTTAACTTCATCCTATTAAACACACACCCATTGTATAATCTATAACTGAATGTTAATTGAATATATACAACTGTGATGATATGATGTAAGTAAAAATATATATCGTATCATCTGCAGCCGTATAACCCTCCACTATTGACTTCGATGGGGAGGGGGGTTTTACTTGGTGGGTGTGGAGGGGGAGGGGGTTTTACTGGGTGACGGTGGGGGGGGGGTGAGGGAGGGAGGGTGGGGGTGGATGATGACTATGATGTCTTTTTTTCGTGTCCGTATTTTGAACTTGAAGCTTCTATCTCTGATACAGCAATCATACTTCTGATGCCAAATATACCTGGTTAGAAAATAAATGGAATTATTTGTTATTCAACGTCACATCAGCACAAAAGAATCTCACTAAATTGTATTCAATCAATCTTACAATCACTAAATCGTATAATCATATAATCCTACAATCGCTCAATCGTACAATCAATCAATCGTACAATCCTACAATCGTATAATAAATCATTAAATCTACTTTACAATCACTAAATCAGTCAATTGTATAATCATCATTCAAACAATCAATCATTCATACAATCAATCATTCACACAATCAATCAATCCAACAATCAATCATTCAAACAATCAATCATTCATATAATCAATCATTCATACAATCAATCATACAATCAATCATTCATACAATCATTCATACAACAAATCAATCATACAACAAATCAATCATTCATACAATCAATCAATCATTCACACAATCAATCAATCCAACAATCATTCAATCCAACAATCAATCATTCAAACAATCAATCATTCATATAATCAATCATTCATACAATCAATCATTCATACAATCATTCATACAATCAATCATTCATACAACAAATCAATCATACAATAAATCATTCATACAATCAATCAATCATACAATCAATCATTCATACAATCAATCATTCATACAACAAATCAATCATACAATAAATCATTCATACAAAAAATCAATCATACAATCAATCATTCATACAATCAATCATTCATACAATCAATCACTCATACAATCAATCATTCATACCATCAATCATTCATACAATCAATCAATCCAACAATCATTCAATTCAACAATCAACCATTCAAACAATCAAACAATCAATCATTCATATAATCAATCATTCATACAATCAATCATTCATACCATCATTCATACAATCAATCATTCATAGCTTCATTCATACAATCAATCATTCAAACAATCATTCATACAACAAATCAATCTTACAATCATTCATACAACAAATCAATCTTACAACAACTCAATCATTCAATAAATCTTACAATCAATAATTCATTCATTGTTACAATCAATCAATCATGCAATCATTCAAACGGTAACTCAATCCTACAGTCAATCTTACATCAATCACTCAATCCATCCCCTACCTACCCGCTATAACCACCCCCGCAATCCCGATCTGTATCGTCAGTGACCCCGCCAACAATGCTGGTATCGCGTAATAAAACAGCGGGGTACATAGAATGACATGCCACGCCACGCAGGTCAAGAGATCATTCAAACGCTTTGGTACATCAAATCTTTGACCCGTTTTAAACCGACCCGTCCGAATATACTCGTCATAGATGTCGTCCTACGCGAGGGAAGTAAGAATAAGGAGTAAGAAGAAAATACTAACTATGAATGAAACTATATTCGTAAGTTAAACTGCAATTTTCAAAATTAATTCAAAGACTTATTTTTAAATTTTAAATTTAACTTGCGTAGCAAGTTAAATTTAAAATCTAAAATTCGATATTATTATGTAACCTGACAAAATGACTCGAATACATTAACCCAACAAAACGACCCCTTAAATATTCCAATACATATTAAATTCCGTGACTGAATATATACATAAACATATTCGATTAAATAAAGATCATTGATTTCACCGTCTTGCTAAAGAGTGCAGCAAGTAATTGAACTAAACATCTTGTTAAAGGGTGCAGAAAGTTACTAATTAATATCTTACTAAAGAGTGCAGAAAGCTACCTAATTAAACATATTACTCACGGGTGCAGAAAGCTACTAAACAACTTACTAAAGGTTAGAAAGTCACTAAATTAGAAGCAATGTCATTCATTCTATATAATTATTATTTCTAAAAGGAGTAAAAACTACAAATTTCATCCAATACTAAAGGCCATTTTTTCTATATTCTCTATTATTATTCGTATAATTAGACGGAGACCTTTTCCTGGTAGTGCTTATAAAGCCATGCAGCGCACGACTCATCTGTATCTGTCGGTATACTCTCCAGGGGAATACGCCTAAAATTTGCATAAATTATGCAAATCATACGGAAAAATCCTCGCTATAAATAACTATATAAATAAAAGTTTATTTGATTGTAATCAAGGCTCGTTAGTGAAGTGGTTAGGGCGCAGAATTAGGAAGTGACAAGTAAAGGTTTGAGAGATTAGTATTTCGAGGACTTGCTGCACCCTTTACTAAGAATCTTAAATTGATAGCTACGTCTGAGACATCGTTCATATAATACTGTCACCCAGACGTTAAACTTAACCCTAACATAAATATGAATAAATTACAATTATACCGATATATGCGAGAAAATGACAAAGCATTGCCGTTTATATTTATCCCGTTTATATTTATACCGTTTATCATCCGTTTAAACCACAAAATGTGAGCATAAAAACAACGCAACACTCACCTCCCAAACATTTCAGCGCTACACTTCCTTCCCAAAACCAGATTCATGAGCGTGGGAGCAGCACTATCTGGAGTGAACGCTACCGTTAGATCTAGGATACAGGGAACTGAAATGACACCAAAAAATGTGTGTTTGTCTGTCTCATTGTCTAGTTTATAGTCTGGATCATTCATTGTCTGTGTGTCTATCTGCGTAATTGTCTGTCTAATTGTCTGTCTATCTGTCTGCCTAATTGTCTGTCTAATTGTGTGTCTATCTGTCAGTTCAATTGTCAAGAGTGAAAAATATAGTTAGATCTAGGATAGGTGGAACTGAAACAATCAACTAATCAATCAATCAACTAATCAATCGATCAAGTGATCAATCAACCAATCAATCAGTCAACTAATCAATCAACCAATCAATCAACTAATCAATCAATCATCTAACCAATCAATCAAATAATCAATTAACTAAACAATCAATCAACTAATAAATCAACTAACCAATCAATCAACTCATCAATTAATTAACTCAATCAATCAACTAACCAATCAATCAATTAATCCACTAATCAATCAATCACTCACCCTTCCCCTTAAGCCCGTTTATAGACTGTACAAAGCCTCTGGTCCTTGGTAGCAGGTGATGTTTCAACTGAGGCAGACCCTTCTGACGAGCAAACTCCAAACTTTTCTGATGTTTAGACTCTGTGAAACGCGTTCCCTCGCAGAATAACAGCAACTGGAACATCACATCAGCACAAATGACAAAAGTCAGCACAAAATGACTATGTAGTCAGCATAAAATGACTATATAGTAACAAGTTATATTTGTTTTATTGTGTCACTTCAGCACAAAATCACTATAAAGTCAGCACAAACTGCTATATGCTGACAAGTTGTGCGCGTGTGTAGCTTAATGTCACATCAGCCCAAAATCACTGTAAAATCAACCCAATATGATAGCATAGTAACAAATAGTGACAATCACGCTCGATTCTTGATTAATGTCACATCAGCGCTTAATTAAAGTCATAACCACAACCTATGTAATTATTGACAAATTCTCTCATTGACACTGTAATCCTTAACGTCACATCAGCACCAAAAGTCCTATTTAAAAGTATTGAAAAAACAATCAGTGAACAATGAATACATGTCACATCAGCACAAAAAATCAATTTAAACATATAGAAAAAGTCTCAAAAATGTTGAAATTTTTTATTCAGGGATGCGGGGAGGGGATAGGGGGGGTTAAAGGCACCCACCGTAACCCAGTAGCCGTCTGGGTAGTCACAGATGTACTTGAGGTCCCTGGAGATGATTTCTTTGTCTTTCTCCCAGGCGCGTTTTAGAAATATACTTTCAGTAAACATCCAAGCCCACCCTAGTAGGGGGACGTACTTGAGACTTGATTTGCCATAGATCTTTGTACCCTGACAGACAGAAAGACAGACAGATAGAGAGCAATAGAGAGAGAGACAGACAGAACATCCAAACCCAGCCAAGTAATGGGACATACTTCAAACTGGACTGATAGAGAGACAGACACACAAATGGACAAAACAATATACAGATGGAGACAAACTGACAAATGAATGAATGAATGGACAGCATGAAACTAGGTCAATGACCTACTGAGAATATAAAACTAGGTCAATGACCTACTGAGAATATAAAACTAGGTCAATGACCTATTGAGAATATAAAACTAGGTCAATGACCTACTGAGAATATAAAACTATGTCAATAACCTACTGCGGATTTAAAACTAGGTCAATGACCTACTGAAGATATAAAACTAGGTCAAATACCAACTGATGATATAAAACTAGGTCAATAACCTATTGAGAATATAAAACTAGATCAATGTCATACTGAGGATATAAAACTAGGTCAGTGACCTACAGAGGATATAAAACTAGGTCAATGAACCATCGACGATGTGAAACTAGATCAATGCCCTACTGAGAATATAAAACTAGGTAAATGACCTAGTTTTATAAAGATTTAAAGATAAAGTTTTACAACGACCTATTGACGATATAAAACTAGGCTAATGACCTAATGAGGATAATATCCTTTATACCAATGTTTATATAAATATACAAGACATCGTATATACGTACCCCCAACATATTCAATCTTTCTGCTAATATCCAAGCCATCATCCAATCTATATCATATTTATGGTTCATCACAACTATCATATGCTCAGTTCCGATACTCTTAAACTCTTTCTCGTTCTCAAAATACATCGTGCAATTAGACCCGGACCACCATTGGCCAATGAAAGTAAACTCTGTAAGGCAACCAATAGGGAGAAAGATTGAGAGATGTGCGTTGCGTTGCTGGATTTAGTACGAACCGTAAGTCTATCAGTCTGTCTGTTTATCAGTCTATATAAATCAGTCTGTCTATCAGTCTATATAGATTTGTCTGTCCATTAGTCTATATAAATCTGTCTGTCTATCTGTCTATATAGGTCTGTCTGTCTATCTGTCTTTATAGGTCTGTTTGTCTATCAGTCTATATAGGTCTGTCGGTCTATCAGTCTATATAGGTCTGTCTATCAGTCTATATAAATCTGTTTGTCTATCAGTCTATATAGGTGTGTCTGTCTATCAGTCTATATAGATCTGTCTGTCTATCTGTCTATATAGGTCTGTCTGTCTATCTGTCCGCCAGTTGATCCGACTGTCTGTCTGATTGTCTATTTCTTTATCTGTCTATCTATCAGTCTGCTCATCTATCTGTCTGTCATCTGTCTGCTTAAATGTCTCTCAATCGATACATATATATTTATTATATATCTGTTTGTCTTTTTATCTATCTGTCTGTCTATTTCTGTATCTCTCTGTCTATATATCTGTCACTCTATCTCTGATTCTATCTCTCTCTCTCCGTCCATCTGTCTGTCTATCTAATACTACACTCTAACCACTTCTCTAATAAGCCTTGACTAAAAGATCATTTAATACAATAAACATATCGCAAACAAAACTAAGTATTCTGCTTAAAACCTAATACGATAAACAACAAACGATAAACAATACTTACGACACCAGTGAGTATAAACGAGATTGATAACGATCTTTCTATATAACGTCTTATTAAACGGCCAAATGAAAATATAAGATAATAACATCAAAAAGCAAACAATAAGGCCACTGGTTACGAAAACATAGCCAAGTAAAATGTGGAGGGGGAAAAATCGTTCTTTAGCCCAGGACCAGAGGGCCTTGAGGCCCCCGCCAGGGCCCCCATCACTGGAGGACATTTTATCCGGGGAAATTATTTAATTGTCCGGATTAGGATTAAAAATCTGAAATAAAAAAGTTCAATAAATATATAAATTGTCAATTAATGTCACATCAGCACAAAATATATAAGATAAAGAAGCGATCGAAAATAAGTCTATTGGCGCAGTGGTAGAGAAACTGAGTCAAACCCGAGAGGTTCCAGGGTTCGAATTTCGTATAAATTT
>JAQIXG010005143.1:0-11833 GCA_034700105.1 Oconnorella tubifera | reverse complement strand
TAGCAATTAGTTTCAGTTTTCTTATTAGTTTCAATTAAGGTTAAGTGTTAGAATTGTATATCTTCTCAGTATAAAATATTATTGTATTATTTTAAAAATACAATAACTTTTTACAATTCTATAATTTTTCATTAAAAAATATTTTTCAATTTAAAATTTATAATTAGTTTTTAATTCAAATTTAATTTTTAATTTAAAATAATTTTTTAATTAAAACTTATCGAGTAATGAATTACAATAAAAAAAACAGTTTTATCTGTTTTAATCAAATCTAATTATTTGTAACATAAAACAATCATTAAGAAATCATAATTTTTTTAAATTATTTTTTTAGGTTGAAATTAAACAAATATACAATAATAAATATATTATTATATAATAATTATTATATAATAAAATAATTGAAAATAATATTAGTAATTAATACAGAGTTAATGAATACTTACTAAGGAATAATGTTACGCTTGAGAAATGTTTAGTTCAGAGAAAAAACATAATGCAAAGAAACTTTTTAAGTTTCAAGAGAAGCACAAGATAATGATTGTTTTGTTTGTATTTTCTTATTAAAAATTTACAACAGTCTAATAAATATTAATATTTTTAATTGTATAAACGAATGCGGTGAATACCACATGAAATTTTCTACCGCCACCCCCTGCCCCTCTTCCTACCCCCGTCGCTCACTTTTGTCAGATTTTTACAATCGAGTTCTCACGTCCTCTCGTCTGATCATTTGACATTGATAATAAGCGCTCGTATATAGGCCTACTTATTTCAGTACAGCTATTACAATTGAAGCTAAAACTTGAGCAACTTAATCGTGAATCGAAGAAACAAATTGTAATCCTCTCTGAAGCAGATCTTGGGTGCGTCAGATGTGTCGTCACAACTAACCAGGTGTTAATGCACCAGATTTATCCTTGAGTAAACTGCCTCCGTAAAAACCATCGATTAGTCATTATATTCTCATTAAAGGGTACGGGTGAAACGCGAGACTGCGGGACTGCGGGACTGCGGGAATGAATGTGGTGAAAAGCGGGATTGTGTGGCGGGAATGTGTTGCGTTAGTATTTTTATGGTTAGGGTTAAGGGTAGGTTTTTAGGGTTAGGGTTAAGGGTTAGGGTTATGGCTAACCATAACTTTAATCCTAACCCTAAAAAGACTAACGCTAGTCTTTAGAGTTAGGATTAGGGTTAGGGTTTTGGCTAACCATAACCCTAACCCTAATCCTAACCCTAAAAAACTAACGATAGTCTTTTTATGGTTAGGATTAGGGTTAGGGTTATGGTTAGCCATAACCATAACCCTTAACCCTAATCCTAAAAATACTAACGCAACACATTCCCGCAACACAATCCCGCTTTTCACCACATTCATTCCCGCAGTCCCGCAGTCCCGCGTTTCACCCGTACCCCAAATTGCATTAGTTTTACTAGGCTTGCTTATTCTGTTGTAGGTTAAACAGGCTTGGATTAAGCTTCTTATAAAGCTTTAATACCGCAGGCATTATACATCTTTATTAATATTGCTTATTATATGAAATTGTATTCTCAAATCGGGCAAAAAGGCCCAAATCACAAACTTAGTGGCGCATATAGCTTAGGGGGAGTGGTCGAGGTTAGAATCCCCCAGACTGTTGAATGCTAACATTTTATTTTTTGTATCGTTAAAGGTGTTTGTTCATTGCTACGCTCCTCCCACCCTCATTGCGGTTAACATATTACAAACCAAAATGCATAGAAACTAAAGAAACAATCTTTTATTTGATACTATTTTGTACTTGAAATAGGCATAGTAATTTATGACCTTTTTTTTGTATTGATTTAAAACATCGATTTAATAACATTTCTACATCCGTAGTTGCTTCAACATTTACTAGGTCTAATAATATTGATTTATTTATTTGAAGATTTTGGATAGATGTGAAATAGTTGCAGGGGTCGGAGCAAAAAATAAGTGCCAACACTCAGGGTTAATTCTGAGGGAAAGGGGAATGACAATATTTTTGCTTCGGAAACAAAAATAATTTGATTTTTTGCATTTTTACTATCTCGTAATTTGGACCAAAAGCAGTTAAAATTTCACATTTATTATTCGTTTTAAATTGTATATTTCTTCGCGGAAGGTGCTAATATTTGAAATAGTTTGCCAAAGCATGCACTACGCGTTGTTCATTAATTATAATTGAAAGAGCGGGATAGGATTGAGTATCTCTAGTGAATATCGGAAAAAGGGAGTGAATTTTTTAATTATTTTACGCTATGTTGTGCAGAACCAGTATAAATGTAAAAAGTTCGACTAATTATTTTAAAACAAATTACATAGAAAGTAACTTATTAACTAGTTTTCTCGTTCGCAACAAATTAGATTAGCTATATATAGCATAGGAGAAAAAATGATAGTCCATGTAATTTTTTTCGATACGAGGTAATGTAAACGACAAAAGGGTATTTTAATTTATTTAAATGATATGTTACTTTCAATCTCGTTCACGTATATTTTGTTATTTAATACATCCAATTTTTTTATTTCCCCGCAGATTCCTTTTTTAGATCTACCGCTGATTAAGCTTATATTGTTTATTTGACAAAGCCGTACTTGGTATTATCGATTTTTGCCACTTCATGTAGCTCTCAGCTCATACGCGAAAAATGAAAACCAATTTATTATTAGAAAGTAAAAAAACCCAGAATTAATTATATATTGGAAATTCACAAATTATTACCTAGTTCGGAAGTTCCTCTTGCCCAGCGATGCTTCTGAAAGTATAACGATCTCCGGAGTTATCTCAGTCGGGAGCCAATTTAACGATAATCTCAATACCCGATAATCGTAATCATTTGAATATTATGTTTTGCGTGCGATATAAAAACATTAAATGATGCTATTAGCATTCATTTCGACGATGATTTCGTCTGTTAAATTGATTGAATGTTGTGATATAAAGATTTGGTTAATTTAGTGAATCTATTATTATAATAGATTGTGTATTGGATTATAAGGTAGAATATAATTATAGTATATGTTATTCGAACAGCGAGAATAAACATTATAGCTTATTTAATTTTGATAAAATTTTGTAATAATTTTAGGTCTATAGTTGTGAAGTTGCTTGATTTGAGTGCAGCTGCAAGCTGAAATAAGGTTAGTTAACATTGTGCTGTTGTATACGTAACTTTTAACATTCAGTAATCCTTAAATTTCTTCAAGAGGTGCGACTATAGAATATGTCTATACATATGTTTAATTACATTTACATTGAATGCTAAAATTCAGAAATTTTATAAAGCTGATATTATGTTGACGTTTGTTGACGAAGTACAGTTAAACGTGCCTGCACTATTTAGATTAAGATATAAATTCGTATTTGTATCCAAATTTAGTTTAAAACGATATCCAAGCACTAGTGAACATAGTACAGCTATAATAAATATATTTGATTTCAAAAATCAATTATATTAACATTCAGTGCAAAATAATGTCAATATAGTTAATATTTATATCGTTATTAACAATATTAATATTAGCTGTTATTGCTTGCTATTGTTTAGTATTACATTGTTATATATATAGTAGATGCAATAATTGTCTCATTTGAGGTTAATCATATATATAATAATCTATAATTATCAAAATTAATTTTGCTTCTAAATTAAATTGAAGATACACACACTAGATAAGATTCAAATTAAATTTGTTTCCATCAGAAAAATCACGACATATATAAATATGCTCTTTTAATTCTCTGCCATACACAACAAAAACTTATTTAAGTCAAAGTGTTAAGAATCATTGTTTTCATTACTTGCTTTTGTGCAAGTGCAGCTGATGTAACATTAATTATCAAACAGACTAATTCAAATACATGTTAAGCAGATGTTGGTCTGTATAATGAGTCTAACCCTTGTTGGGTCAAAATCTCTCACAAGTAGAAAATAATTTCGTTTTACTGCTCGATAAAGAAATCAATTATCCAATTATTGCTCAATTATCAAAAAGCTTCCCATTTACACAACTTCTTTATGGTGCAAAGTTAATGGATAAATTTTATGTTCATCTTTTTATTTAGAATATTCTCTTCTGACAAAGGCTCCGGTGTCGTTACTATAATATGACCGTAACGTATCTCTTGATGTTTTACGATCAGATGAAAGCAATTTGTCATAGCGCGCTCATTTTTTTATGCAGGTGTGATTTACATACAGAAAATGTATTATTCTTTCGATTGCTTTAAAAATCAAATGCATTTTTATCTTCTTTTTAGATTTAATAGTGAATCCTTACATTTAATATTGTTACTATTCGGTAAGCGGATCTTAAATTGACACATGGGTTACTGAAACGAGTTGATATTTTGAAAAATAGAAGGCTGTAGTCAATTCTAGCTCTCAGCCGCTGTAGTATAGACTATTTTTTCTAAATAACGTACGGCTGAGTCGATCGCTCGGAGATTGCCGAAGATAGAATTTAGCAAATTGTAAAAAAAGCTGACGGCAATTTCATGCAATTGGGTATTTACTTTCACAATGGCAAGCTGGATGTCCATCGTGTCGATTTAGTAAATTTGTCAAATTTTAGACAAAACGACGCAAAATTTATAATTGTAAACAATTGTATTTGCAGATTCTTTAATAAATGCATCGGATATTCATGTTTTAAATAAGTTTAAGATTATGTCTACATCTTGCCTAAATGCGTAGTAATTACAGCATTTAGGGTAGGTGCACATGTGGGTACAAAATGTCTTCTAAGGGTCACTTTTTGATTGCCAATGGTTCTGCAGGCCACAATAAGGTTTATACCCTTTTTTAAAACTAAAAACACTATAAAAACCACCCCTTCCCCCCGAAAAAAACCATCAACCCAGAAAAATAAACCAAAAATGACCACAAAACTACCAAACTATAATTATCACATTCCCCTCCCCGATAAAAATCACCAATCCATAAAAAACCACCAAAAACCAACGAAATCATAAAAAACCACAAAATATCACCAAACTATAACCCTTCCCCCCGCAAAAATCCACCAACTCATAATAACCACCAAAAATCCACCAATTCATAAAACCATCAAATAACCACCAAACTATAAAAAATAGCCCCCACCCCCCCCCTGGCTATCAGACAGACAGACCGTCTATCGCCAGTCTTTATTTCCGTTAGATCATTATATAGAAACCTCACATAATTATCACTTGAATTTGATCCTTCTTTAACCTTACAAAAACAACAGTCATAAAAATCTCTTTTTATTCTTATATTACTAATTCATATTTTATTATTTTAATTTTATTAATGAATTGCCAGTTAAGGCTGAAATTCTGTATTTTACATTGCTTGCCGCGAATCGCAATAAATTCTATTTTTCAAAAAAGTCGCGGGCCGCGAAAATTGCTTGGGGGCCGCATTTTGCAAGCGGGACCAATTTTGCCCATCCCTGATTTTGACCAAGCAAAAACATTCAAGGTTAAAAAATACATGCAAATCATTATCTTATAAACAATATCTAATATAATATAACGGTTCATTTTCACTGTCTTCCCTCGCCTTTTACTGTGATATTCATAATCATTCGCACTCATATTTCATAGATACTTGAAGAACAATTAAAATCAAGCAAATCCTGTTATAACTTGCAAGAAAAATTACCAATTATTGCGTCGTTTTCTGGAATTGTCTAATTTTCCACAATAGGTTGCGATTTTGGAAATCTGGTCCACTGTGTGTCCAGTGTCTGGCGCAATGTTTGCTCAGCCACTCCAACAGTTTGCTGTACAATAATTCATAACACTTCAACGTTGAGATTGATGCTGGTCGATTGATACCAGTGGTGCTTTTTTTGTCTCAAATTCTACATCTTTCAAATGTTAAACTTCAATATTATATGTATCTCGTGTCACGTTTGAGCTCTATATAGTGTACAGAAATAATCAATTCTAATAAATATGGTTTATTTAAAAGACATTTGATGTAAAGTTCATGTTAATGAATGAAGATTTTTTCATAATACTTTCGTTATTGGTTTTATACTTTCACTTTTACAGATATAACCAAAATCGCAATATATATTAATTTTTTTATTACTGCAAGATAAAACCGCAAAATTACTCTAGTATAATCTGATAATAGCCTGTATATTTGGTTGACTGGTAAGCACGTTCTCTTTTTCTACACTATAATTATTTTGTTTTTTATTATACATGTTCTTATGCTTATTAATCCATTAAAAAAGTAAATAATACAGATAATGCTAATAACAAAAAATATAATATATATTTTTAATTTACACGGGTTTTTTTTCTTCTGTGACTGTTCACATTTACAATAAATGTTTGAAAAACATTTACTTGCTTCTCATATTTATGAAAATTATGTGAAAGTAATTTTATTATTAATGCAATAAAGTAATGTAATCGCATAAAACGTGTTCCTACGTGAATAAAATGTGAACATGACCGGTTCGTCTCCGGCGTATAATTAGAATTCAAGATTAAAATATATCGTGAAGTGAGCTTTTTATGAATGAAGCGATGAATAAATTAAACCTCCTTCAGAACGAGGTGATGCAAAAATATTTAAGATTAAAATTTATAAGTAATGTACTGACTCGGTAAATCTCTAACTCATGCAGCAAGATCTCGTTTTTAACCCGTCACTTAAGCCAAAAGCTACAAGAGAAAGGGCACTTGTTAGCAAAGTAATATCTCGTTACAGACGATTTTTTTCATTTGGTGTTTTTGGAGAAGAAAATTTACTCAAATGTTATATTATATATGTACTTTCCTCGTTATTCTAAAATATTTTTCCCTGAAGATAATTATGTAATGTACTTATGAGTTAATTGTTCACTTATCACTTGGTTGCTGACAACTCGCTGTACAATCAGTTCACAAGATGTCACTAATTATAATAGCCTTTTTGGGCTTATTGGATATTAAGCAACAAACAAATAAATTTTGCCTTGTGGTATCACGTCGTATACAGGTTTTATTTTATATCGCAGAATTGCACACAGCACGTGAACTCACAAAATAATAAGAGAACCGGTGATTTCAAAGCGTAGCGGTGAGACCTCAGCTTATTTAGACGAAGATTCTTTGCGATTATTAATACCGTGTTAAATCTATATGTAAACATTTGGGTTCAATAGAAAGATGTGGCATGTTCGTACAATAAATAATGTTTTCGCTTCACATAAACTTGAGTATTATAATTATTCCGGTTGCCTTCACAACTTGTTTAGTCTTTAAGTTTGGTCTCTATAGGTTAAGTTGGCGACATGTATAGTCTTTTTTGTGCTAACGTTTAACAACATGCAATAAATTAACATATTTGATACTTTTGTGCGGTAGCGTTGAGTTATAATTGTTTTCGTTTTGTGTTCATAGTGATTTTGTATATTTTGAGATTTATCTTTAGTGTGCAATCAAAATCTTAAGAAGGAGTTAAGTGCAGGTGGGAGACTAAGAGATGCAGCATTAATTGCTGCTTGCAGCTGCCTGTTCAGTCATAGCTTGCTAAATTATATTTGCAAATACACTACAATTTGGTAGATTAATAATCAAAAATAAACGTATTGAAATATATAGTTTATTAGTGTAGTTTATTAATGTAGTTAATTAATATATAGATTTCACAGAACATTTATTTAACCAATCAAACTTCGATCTTCATACACGTATTTCGTCTCCAATAACCTTTAATCAAAATCTATTTCTTTTAGCAAATCGTCACAAGATGGGGTTGATACCACTAAATTGACACCTTTAACACTATGCTTTTTACCTCGAAAGGGAATGATACAACCCCCACAATTTCCCCACCTTTTCCCTAGGCCATTGTCTATAATGTCGGTCAATGGCATTTTTTCAAGAAGGGACACTATTACTGTGCAATTTAACCATAGAGCGCGAGACGTAAAAAATGAGTACTCATACGACACATAGTTATAATGTCTGCAACATTTCGACAAATTCAACATGAGACATTTTTTTTGTAGGCAAATACTGGAATATTTTCCAGAGAGCACATATTATATTATAATTTATGTAAATTATTGCTGTATAAACATTGATTCAGACTGCTCTTGAAAATAACATTATGGAGTGAAAATCAATATTTGTCTAAAATCAATATTCGCAATATTTCACAATTACGTTCATCGCCTCTTAATTTGATAATCTTCATTTTTAAACGAATTATCTGCTACGTAAATATTGAACTTATTACGTTCAATATTAGTGTTTACTAAAGCAGTTTGTAATAGTGTTATGATTAGCGGAATTTTGTCATTTTGAATTCAACAAATTTTAAGGGTCATGTATATGAAATTATCTTTATTAGTTTTTCAATCAAAACAACCATAGCTTTATATTATTTACTTAGGTTATTTATACGTAAAATTCATCTTTACTAAGAGAAAATAATTATTAATTAAAATTTAACTAAAAATTTTATTCCACAGAAGTAAATACTCTTGCTGTTTATTATATTATTCTTATAACGTATATCTTATAATAGAAATATCTGCTTTGTATTATTTACTTCAGTTATTTATTCCTAAAATGCATCCTCGTCTGTTATTATTTACTATTCATGTTTATTTCTTTAATGTTGTCCGACATTGTATAAAGATCTATACATTGTATATATATCTATACAGAATTTTACAGCAATCATTCAAAGTTAAAGCGACTTCATACAATCCATTTATCAAGCGACATTAACACGAAATGATGTCTGTTGTCAGAAGAACGCGCGATCAACTCGACGACATTATTAGTAACAATGGTAAAAGATTTGCATGCTAAAAAATGAGAAACATTTGTAGCTAGGTATCATTTTAACTAACCCCTATCCGTAACCGAATGAATAAGCTAAATTTCCTTCGGATAAACTGACAAATACCAATTATTATAGGTCCGTATATGGCATTTATAATAACACACCGTATACGTTGCCCGAAGTCTGACAATTCCGAGGCGCGGCTCCACGGTTTGAGCTCTTTTGCGCTCAATATCTTGCTAATTTGCTGCTTTATTATTAAGATGTTTAAATCTGCAGTGTCTAAGACGTCTTTTGAAACAGTATTCCAATCGTTAAACTTATATATTGGCTAAAATCTATTTTTCATAAAATGTATTTATTTCGTTGAATATTATCTCATCCTTTAGACAAAATCCTAATCTTACTTTAATTCTAACCCTAATCATAAAAATCGAGCATTCTGATTAACATCAACTAACTGGCGGTGATCTGGATTGACATAATATTATGCCACTGGGCTGAAAGGGGCGGGGCTTACTCTAAAACGAGGCCTAGCTACAGACAGTTTGCAAAGTTTCGTGTATACCTTGATAGATGTTGAATTAAATTCGAACATGTTTTATGTCTTGAATTTAATTTTTATATTACATGATTTTCGATGAATGAAGAATTCATTCCTTTCAAAGAATATGAAATTCTTTGGAAACTATTAATGTTTAATGGAGAATATTTAAAAAGGGATTATTATATAAAAAGGAATCGCGTTTAAAGAGGTCTACAATTTGCAAACTTGTCATGATTTTCATTGTAATCTGTCATGTTATGATGCACTTGCAAAAATCAAATGTCGGATATAAAGCCTGCTATAGGCCTACTGTATGTCTAATACTGCATGTACGTTAAAATATAATGCAACACTTTGTACAATAATTACTATTATATAACATTATTATTACATTATTATTATATACGTACTATTATATGTATACTATAGAGCTTACACAGTATCTGCGTTTAAAATGATTCTTTATTTCATACTCAAGAAATAAATATAGCTTAATTGAAAATCAATTAAGAAAATAAATAACAAATTAGACTTTAAATAGATTACTGCATGCAATAAAAGTAATTGCGTTGTTTGTCAATGGGCTTAAAGTCCAAAGCCAATTAAAGATAAAGAACGACGATTGTTTCATATTTGACATTGCGTGGGCAACGCAAATATTAAAACACAAGCGAATTGTTTGGCACACAATATCTGTGAGGATTTATAACAGTGATGACAGTGTAATTAATGTTACATACTATAATTATAATTAAACGTACACACGTTAACAGAAGTAATTATAAATCCATGATGAGATTGGCAACACACAGAAGTGTATATGTGTTATAAAGATTGTGCAACTCATATTTACACTTTGGTCACATTAATGAAGATATAAATTTGAAATTATACATTGTTATAAAAATACATGGTTTTAATAAATTGATTACATTAGTTGGCTCTTATTGGGGGAAATTCACGCTTCGGGAATTTTCCAAGTTGTGAAAACATGGATGTTTCATAGATGAATATTTTGGCAAAAGATCGATATTTTGATCAAACTGTCTGACTTAAAGATGTGACTCAGTAACTCCAGATGTCATGTTTTAAATGTGCAAATCACCTGCATCACTGTAGGTGTTATAAATTAAGTCACTGCTCACTCATTCATTTCATAAATCAGTCAATAAACATCGCATTGTCATTTATTTGTGAAAATTTGGCATACATATTATTGTTCATTTGTTCAGTCATTAATTCATCCGGGAACATAAATCGCTTGCAACATACCATGTCCCCGCCATTCATTCTGAATGAAAATTACTTATTGCGCTGAGTTTAGAGTCAATTCTTATCATCACTTGGTTTCTGTACACTGACAACACTGTGTAATTAAGTAACATTTTTGTGCTGATGTAACATTAAGTTCCAAAAATCCACTATGGTGAGGTAGATGATATTTTTTGTGCTAATATAACGTGTGTAAAAAGTGGATTAGTCAGGGTTTCACTGGGGGGGGGGGGGGAGGAGGTTCCTCCAAAAATTTAAGTGATGTACTTTTTTTAATTTGTAATTTAATATTCCGCAGACAGTATTTATTTTTTATAAAATCTACACAGGGCGCGGGGTTATCGGTAAACTACTTTGTTTAACAGTATATAACACTATAACAATATACAAATTGCTTTTTCCTCCAAGGGAGGGTTATAAGTTATAACCCTCACAACTTTAACCCTCCCTTCCCTACGTTGCTGTTTGCTGAAAATAAACATAATTATTTTCATGATTCTAAGGTGTACAATCTTTCTTTTAATTAGACTTTAATTCATGAAGGATTTTATGCCTATAGGTTTGTATTGTTTTGATCATATTCGTAAATCGTAATCTAGACTAAGCCTAAATATACGTTTATAACAAAAGCCTATTGTTAAATGTAATTAATTCGTTAATAATAAATCATAATTCATGTCACTTTTAACGTAAATGATGTTGATTACAATGAACAAACATGCATGGTATTACAAACATGATCGCGAGTTGGTATTACAACTATAGGCAACATGCGACATATTAAAAACGTTTTATTTTTTAGGCATATACTGTTTAAACGACTACAATATTTAAAAAAAATCGATAATGTACCCAAGTCGAATAGCTTACTTTTATCACTTCAGTTTAATTATTTCTTTATTATTGCTAATTCTAATAATAAGATAATAATATAAACATTAATAGAGTGGCTGTAACAATTATCGTTTAATGTTGGTTGTTTAATTTTATGGTCTATAGGCCCACAGTTTTAATTTACGAAAATAGATTTCATGAATTTCTTTTACTCATTTTTTGCTTTATAATTTATTTCAAAAAATCGTATATGACTATTTTATCAATTAGTAATCTTATTTCAAAAGTCGGCTTTTAATTGACTTGCATTGAGCTTTCTATTAACTTAACTATCACGTCCTGTACACATTATTGTTATCACTGACAATGGGGGAGGTTGTGAGGTTATAAACC
>JAQIXG010005142.1:0-11837 GCA_034700105.1 Oconnorella tubifera | reverse complement strand
TATGTGATATCAGCAAGTTATGATTATATTTAGAGTTACCGTACTTTCACTTCTATAACCCGTGGGTTATATAAAGATTTATATCATTATGAATATAACCCGTGGGTTATACAAGATTTATATCACATATATTATATCATATCAGGTTGATATTTGGTCGTTTGGGATAATGGTGATTGAAATGGTTGATGGGGAGCCTCCCTTCTTTAATGAACCCCCCCTACAAGCGATGAGGAGGGTCAGAGATATGCCCCCACCTAAACTTAAGAATAATCATAGGGTTAGTAATATCATTCGTTTATTTTAATTTTAATTTTTAAAATAAAAATTAGTACATTTTTACTAATTTTTATTTTACTAATACTTTGAAAATAAGAAATAATGGAAGTTTTATACATGAAGCATCTCCCCCCTGTCATTATGAAATAAAAATTTACTGCACAGTATTATGAATCAAGCGTTAAGTCATCATTATACATGCGTAGTTCATAACGCGTTAATAATAGAGCCATGTTGTGCTGATGTGACGTTAAGTAAAGATTCTGTTATTCAGAAATACAATCTCTGAGTCTTAATTTATTGTTTTTTGTTTACATATTTAAATTAATTTCATTTCTATAATTTATCCATCTGTCTCTGTTTTGTTTCTAGGTGTCTCCTCGGTTGCAAGGTTTCATAGACAAGATGCTGGTCAGAGACTCGACCCTACGCGCCACAGCCTTTGAGTTACTACAACATCCTTTCCTCCGTCAAGCTGGTCCCTACGACTGTCTTATACCGCTCATGAAACCCTAGATCTGGAGTTCAAATCCTGTCTTTTTGAGCACAGTTTTGACTGAAAATCTCTGTTGAAAATATATGCTTTTTACGCGATCACCATTTACAAGTCAATCTCTAATGAAAAATTATTTACAGCGCTGTGTGAAGAGTCAAACGTTCACTCATCACTTGGTTTCT
Source organism: Oconnorella tubifera (assembly GCA_034700105.1). NCBI lineage: Eukaryota > Metazoa > Annelida > Clitellata > Enchytraeida > Enchytraeidae > Oconnorella > Oconnorella tubifera. Next base: position 10,880 of record JAQIXG010005142.1, on the reverse strand, counting down.
TCACAAACAGTTTACAAGACATCACTAAATAGTGTTTTGTGCTGATGTGATGTTAAGCGAGAAGCAAACATGCAGGACAGGAAGAAATAAGGGTAAGAAGTACAACAAGTTCTTTAATGGAAGGGTGGAGTGCCGCTATTATACAAAGTGTATTATGTAAGAAATACTCGTAACAGTTAAACAATACTTTGTTTTTCTAATTTAAAATGAATTAATGTAATATTTACACTTTTGTAGATATATTTACATATCAAGTGTCACGTGAATTTTGAATCTTTTACCCTCTGTCTTATTGAATCTGTTTTTAAAGCTTTTTGAAAATACGATGTTTGCTCAAATATTATGATAGTTTCTATATTTAGAGACTGCCGTTTGATAGCATCTGATTGGTGGATAAGTCTTGGACAAGCGTGTTTAATGATTTATGATTGGACAGGTTATTTTGTATCGTCCAATAGCCATTGAGATTAGAAAACCTTGTTGAGATTATTATAATTATATGTGCAATTATTTGTTTTATTTTTGTGTAAAAACTAAAAGCGCTAAACTCAGCAGTGACCTATTTTTAAACCAATAGAAATGGTTCTTACTGATAATGTAAATGAGGCGCATTTAATTGTTTAATTATCGTTGGGTAACGAGCAGACAAGCCTAGTAGGCTGAATTTTAATTGGTTTGATCTTTGCTGAGTTTAAACGCTAGTCAAATTGTATGTATATTTATTAGTTTAGTATTTAGCCCGCTATTATAGGGCTTCATAAAGTGCCTTATTTGATTGGCTGATGTTTCTTTGCATGATGACAAACTTGATTTCGATTGGTTGAAACTGTGTTCTTTAACTGATGGATAAAAACTGCTAAAGTAGTACTTTATGCATTTCATATCATTGCGTATGATTGCTACTCTACTGTTTTTGTCATGTTTATGCTGCATACTTAGATTTTTCTACCGTTATAATAATGTTTAATATATAATAACTAGTGAATATAATATATAATAGTAGTTAGATAATAGTTGTATTTGTTATACTATACGAACGAAAACTATTTAATTCCTGTAATTGAGTTATAATATTGTACAAAACTGTACTACTTCTGAATTAATTTAAGCAAGATTTTATTTATGATCGTATTTCTAAATACTAAAATTTGTCTTTTATCATAAGCTTATATTGTTAATAGGCCTATTACATAATATTTCAAAATGTATTTGTTTTAAATTTTATGAGTTAGTAATCATGATGTATTAATATACTGTTTGTATTGTATAATATTAATTTTTCGATGATGAATAAGATGATAGTATTGTGTTCGTCATTTATTCAATTAATTCATTCATGGTATTAACTATGTAATGTACATTATAAAGTACAGACTACACCATACAAATAAGCAAAATCGTTACAGAAAACGTTAAAATAAAATATAGGGGGTGTCAAAATCTAGTTCAAAGTTAATACTAATATTAGGAATAGTTTAGATTTGACGAATAAATGAATGAAGCGATGATTTAATGAGTGATAAGTGAGCGAATAAATAATGAAATTTCTTATTACCTAAGGATAAACCAGTATAAATTTAAAGTTTACTTTTTAGAATGGCGTCGATTTGTTTTGAAAAAATAGAAAAGTTTCGATTAAAAAACGTAAACAAACTTTAAGACTGGGAGGGATTGAGGGGGGGGAGTGTTTTATTTATATGGAATTGATTAGTTATGCTATTATGGCAGCCGGACACCAGTGACCGGTAGCCGCTACTCGGTCAATAGTGTCCGGTAGACGAAAGCCGGCCTAAGGGCTGTCCGATGGTATTTAATTTTTTTTATGGCAAGTGGCAGCCGGATTCCGGCAAGTGGCGTTTATTTTTTAGAAAACAAATGATGGGGGGGGGGAGTATCAGCTATATTTCTTCACTAGCAATCAAAGTTTTTGCCGAAATTAAAATATTGAATCTCTGCGTTCATTCATTGCATATAACGCGTGACGTATAATTATGTCTCAGATTCCGGACGCGTTCTATTACATTCCCGAGTTTATCAGTGAGGGGGAGGAGTCGAGACTTGTGAAGGAAATCTACGAGGCGCCTAAACCGAAGTGGACCCAATTATCAAATAGGAGGCTGCAAAACTGGGGTATATTGACATTTTAAATACCGATTTCTGCAATAATTAAGTATCAAAGAAATAATAAATTGTAAGAAATAAGTAAATTTATTGTTAATTTTATAACTTCAGTACCAAAAGCAGTGTTTGTGTGATCCTTTATAATTGATTAGTTAAATTAAATAATGAAATATAATGAGATGTTTAGAATTAATTCCTATTTCTATTAAATGAAAATTAATTCCTATTTCTATTAAATAGAAATTAATTTCTATTTCTATTAAATAGAAATTAATTCCTATTTCTATTAAATAGAAATTAATTCCTTTTTCTAGGCGGATTGCCCCATCACAAGGGAATGGTTGTTGAACCTCTGCCTCAGGTCACCTTTATTTATAAACATAGTTTTACTAAATCATTATTATAATTATTATTAATCTTTAATTCCAACCCCCCTCTATCTTTCTCTCCATCTATCCCTCCCTCTCTTATCTTGCTGTTTGTTCTATATACTGAAATCGTCTTTGACTTTATTAATTTTGGTGATCACTAAACTTCAATATTTTACAATGAAATCACTGTCTGCGATAGTTAATAGACATATTTGTGCTGATGTGACATCTAATTTATACATTGTGTAGTGGTTGAAGACAGAGTGCAGTAGACTCACAGACTTTGGTTTGTTTTCTGGTCAAACGCCCAATCATGTTCTCGTCAATGAATATCAGGCTGGACAAGGCATCATGGTATGTCTACATGTCTGTCTAAATGTTTCACTAAACGTATGTCTGTGTGACTGTATGAATAGTTATACTTCTGAATATATGGTTTACTATATGTTATTATTCATCATCATCACTTATCACATTCATCACTAATTTACATCACCTCATCACTAATTTACATCACCTCATCACCTGATGATGACACAGGCTCATACGGACGGACCTCTGTATCATCCACTCGTAGCGATCATCACTCTCTCTAGTCATACTGTCATCAACTTCTACTCACCTCTCTCTCGTGACACAGCAACAGAAATCAGCGGTGACATAAACAGTGATATGTCTGGAAATGTTGCAAGAGACCATTGTGTACATACTAGTGGGAATATGACAGATATAAAAGATATGTCAGAGACTAGAGACACTATGTCAGAGATTAGAGACACCATGTCAGAGACTAGAGACATCATGTCTGACTCAACTGTCATTATGTCAGAAACAAATGTCAGTATGTCATCAAGAAGAATAGCCCGCATATATTTAGAGCGGAGAAGTCTGATTGTATTCAGTGCGGACTTGTACAGTGAATATCTTCATGGAATAGACGAATGCAAGAATGACATCATTTCACCTCAACTCAGTAACTTTTCATTATTGAATATATGTAGGACATGCAGGGGGAGAGAGTTCAAGTTACAAGGAAAGGGGTGTCAGGATGAGGGTCAGTCCAAGTCTGAGGGGTGTGCAAGTGAGGGTAAATCTGAGGGGCGTCGGGATGAGTTCATTTGTGAGGATCAGTCCAAGTTAGAGGAGTGTGTGGGTAAATCTAACTGGCCAGTTGAGCCCACGTCTGAGGGGTGTCGGGATGAGTTTAATTTCGAGGATCAGTCCAAGTTAGAGGGGTGTGTAGGTAAATCTAACTGTGCGGTTGAGTCCAAGTCTGAGGGGTGTGAGGTTAGAGTATGTAGTGGTTTACATGAAGGAGAGAGCAAAGAACGAGGAACACGACTTTCCCTTACTATACGCGTTGTCAATAAAACGCTTAAAACTAAACTTTTCTTTGGCAGAAAATAAATGAAGTGCAATTGAAAGTTTCTGCTGTGATATTTATTTTAAATGTTTATTGTTTATCGTTACATTTTCGCGTTGATATAATATTGTATTTGTTTACATTATGTTATGAAAAGTTGATATTAGTCAATATTCATCGAGTTATTATATAACTGTGGACATCTGTACCAGAAATATTTTTAAAATAAAATACAAATTGCAGTTTAAGCTGTGAATGTTAAGTTAAGTTTAACTCCGTAGAAAATAGTTTATAGAAAGTTAAACTTTGGTTAAAACTCATTAAACTCGTTTGGTTTCTAAACAAAATTGTTATTTAAAACATTGAAAAAGTTTACAACTGAAGTAATAAATGCAATAATGAATCAATTTTTAATAACAGCTGCTTATTAATTTGTGATAGAAATTACAATAAGTACAAGTTTTGGTGAATTATATCAAAATATATGAATACAATGTCTTTAAGGCCGTATATATATATAACGTACAAAGTCCTGAATACAGAAATAGAAGTGCAATAAAGTCATAGCCAACCCATCGATATAGCAGTGCCATAAAGGCTTAAGTCCTTGCATATTACTTAAAGCCAATGCAATGTAAACTATGGCTTTATTGCATTAAGCCCATGCAATATAAGACTTTATTTTATTAAGCCAATGCAATGCAAGTTAAGACTATTGTATTAAGCTAATGCAATATAAGACTTTATTGCATTAAGCGAATGCAATGTCAGTTAAGACTTTATTGCACCGAGTTAGCGATATAGCCGGCAATCATCCCGGTAAGGGTGCATTACATTGTTTTGTAGGCTACCAGTCACTCGGCAAGTTGCCAATTTAATTGCCGACTTAATTACTTGGCCCCACCACTCAGTCGCTTCTCTTCGGCAATGGCTAGCAAAAAACAAAAGAAAAGTTAATAAAAAGATAATATCAAGATATTAAAAGATAGTATAAAGATAAGATAATTTTAATCCGTTTTACAACTTTACAATCTAACAGACGAGAAACATAATATACGAAATATTTGAAAGCTTTTAACTAGTCGCAAGGGATAACGTTTATAATTAAATAATTATTTGATCAATTTAATTAAAAAATTAACCACTAATAACTTAACTTGACCCGAACCTAACCCTAAACAGCTTAGTTGCCATAACCCTTATGATAACCAAGCTGTTTAGGGTTAGGATCGGGTCGAATTAAATAATATAAAAGATAGGCTATTTTATATCTAAAAGATATTTATATTCAAAGAATTTCTGTTAAGATTAAAAAGCGCACGAGCACTATGTCAAACTTTATTCTTATTGGTCAGTGATATAAATAGACCAATAGAGCAAGTCAAAACTTACCGTTTTTATCCGGCAATGGGTTTTTTACTTCAGTATCGGTTGGTTTCAGATTCTTTTTATCAAATCCCTCGATATTCTGAATTGTCTTCTCTTGATTAATCGCTGTAATACAATTTTATATATATACACACACACACACAGACACACAACTCTAGCTTAAATTAGCAAGGTCAATATTTTAAAAGTTAAGGCACCTTTTATCAAGTCGATAAATGACCAAAGCTTGATGGTCTAGTGGTTATACTATATGCTTTGAAACCGACAGATTCTGGGTTCAAATCCTGTTAAAAATGCCATGTTGTCTATCCCTTTTAGCAAAATGGCAGAGACTTTAAATTGCATTGATCGGGCACATTAGTGATTTCACTGATACGATATCTTCGCTTCGCACAGGCCTGATGACTTTATATTGCATTCCGACAATTAAAGCTAATAATAATATTGAAATTAATTTTATCGTATACTGTACTTCTATCGCACCGTACATTGTCAGATACCTGACAATTCCGAGGTGAGATTTACAACTTGATTTTAAAGATTTACAACTTTATTTTAAATCAAGTTGTAAATCTTTCATTATATTTTAACGACAGTACAAAAACAGTTAAAGACAGTTTAAACATCATACAGAAAGTTAATAGTTTGAACAATTATGGCAAATAAAAATGTAGTTAAAATTAAAGTTAAGAGTTCTAAATTGAGTTTTAGTTTATATGAAGTGAATGAATACCTTGTTGATCAGGAAATGGATTCTTGACTTCAGTTTCTGCGTGCTTCAACTTAGTCTTGTCAAAAGCTTCTATGTTCTGTATGGTCTTCTCTTGGTCAATAGCTGCGTGAGATAATATTAGTGATAAATGTCACTAATAACTATCTGCAGAACTATCATAAATAACTGCGCCTTAACTAGGCGCAGTTATTGATGATAGGGTAGAATAAAGATGTTATAGATAGATTGACAGACAGACAGACAGGTAGATAGATTGATAGATAGACAGTCAGAACAAGCTTATAGATGGATATGTAGATAGACATATAGATAGATAACTCGACAGACAGATAGATAGATACATAGATATATAATAAATTCTAGATACAGAGATAGATAAAATAGAAGACAGAGAGATATAGATAGATACACTGGCAGACAGATAGATATACAGACAGAACAAAAGATACACTGTAAATATACTTGCACATAGATAGATAGACAGACAGATAGATATAGATAATACATAGGGATTGATAGATAAGGATTATATATATAAATAAATACACATAAATAGACCAATAAGCTTTTACCCTGTTTATCAGGAAATGGATTCTTCACTTCAGTCTCAGTATGTTTGAGAGATGTTTTATCAAATGCACCGATCGTCTGTATCGTCTTCTCCTGTCCAATTGCTATACACACAACGCAATAACTAAGCATTTATTTATCTATTTCAATATATAGGCCAATTCTGCAGACAGTTAAATTGGCTTATTAGATTGGCTTTGATTTAATGAGACAACTAAGCTAACACGTTGGCTAAATTTAAACAATCAGTTTATATTTCAATTCCAATCATATTTATTATAATATATATATATACACTTATATTTATAAGCTAAACTTTTATCGATTTCATTCTGAAATTAAAATCATTAAAACATGATTTTCTAATTAACTAGAATTTTTCATTGAAATTCTATTTTGATTTAGAATTACTTCCAGAATGAATAGAAACTTACAGCTGGCATCAGGGAGAGCATTTTTCACCTCAGTTTCAGTTGGTTTCAACGTGGACTTGTCAAACTCCGAAATATTCTGAATTGTCTTCTCCTGACAGATCTCTACATAAACATCATCATTTTTATCATCATTTTTATCATCATATTTGTTTCGTAATATCATCATGCTAGTATCCTAACCCTATTTAACACAACCCCCCTCCAAAAAAAATTATACAAATCCCAAACGCCTAAAATGACATATTTGTTACAAAAGCTAGCTTGTAAAAGAGGCTTAATTATTTTATTGTAATGATAAATCGTTATAGTAAACAGTGTCACATCTGTTATATCGCTCTTTGCCAGCTTGCGTTGGCCTGCATCTCACTGTCAATATGTGCTGGTACCTGTGTTTGTATTTGTGTTTATATTTGTGCCAAGAATGTATAAAATGTGTTAAAAACATGCACTATGTAACATATGTTCACAAGTTGAGACCGGGCTCAAAATTAAAGTAAAAATATGTATATTGCCTCTACAATAATATCATTTATTTGGCTCACCAATAATAACAGTTCGTTGCATGAACCAAGAAAACAAAAGTTCACTAAAAAGTAAGCATCGAGAAGCATACAAATAAAGTCACAAACACATTGACTGACACAAGCACACATAGAGATCACTTATCTTTATTGATCTATCGATTGATTTGCTGACGGCAATGTTTACATCAGATATCTTAAAATATTTACACGATTTCTGACCTAGTTTCCAACAGGCCTAATATTATGCTTAATATCAGGTCTACTTATTGTTATTATTATTAATTATCAACATACGCATAATATTACTAATTATATCATATATTATGTACTATAATAAAAATCTTTAAATTAAGCAATGTACATTGTAACAATTAACTAAATGAATAATATACAATTTAACTTTTAACTTAAAATGCTCAATGTCACATCAGCACAAAAAGGCATACTCAATGTAGTGTGACAACTATGTATAAACCAAGTGATGAGTGAACGTTTAACACTTAAACACACATATATAATAACAATGACAATAATCACACAAGCATAATATAGCAAATATACAGATATTTTTTTAGTAAAGCATCCACTGTGAAGCCAGGCTTTCAAAATAGCTTTAATCATTTATAATGTATATAATATATCATAATATACACCACAGGGCCTTTAACGCAAGGCATTGTATACTAGTAGGCCTATATACATTATTGTATAGTTAGGCTTGTATGTTTAAAATCAGATCTTATCTACACCTTTATGCCACATAGGCATAAACATATATACATTACGCTACATACGCATAAACGTATATAAGCGTAGACTATAGCGTATACAATTGATTCCATTTATATACAAATAGGACGGTATATATGCTTAAAAACATACTTATAAGCCTAGACTATTGTAGGAGTCTAGTACCCAGGCCTATTATAAGTCTACTTGCAAGAGGCCTATAATACATTGTCAACATTAGCAATTCAATGATTCGATATCTACATAAATTATTGGTATAAATTATTCAACCAGCAAAATCTAATGGCCGACTCACCCCCCTCCCACCCCTTTCCCCCTCCCCTGTTGAACGCAATCAAATTTAGTATTTAATTTCAGAAAAAAGTTCAGAGCATTTAATATTTTTAATTCTGACGCTACGAGTGAATGAGATCAGGGTGAATGCGAGGCTAGACCCCGACTCTTTGAATTTTTAAATTCTAATTTGACTGTTTATTATATACTAAAACCGCTTGTGCACTAAATACCATGATGATATCACTATGAAATGACTACGATAGATTTATGATACAATTACTTAGAAAGTTTAGAAACTCTAAACTTTGATATTATATTCTCAAGTCATCAGTTAATTGCGTAAGCAAAATTAATTCTATTTCGATACTTGCAGAAAAGGTTGTCACATTTAAACCTACTTACCTACACCTACCCATTTTTAGTTAAGATGAAAAAATTCACATTTTATTTTTGACCACTGGCAATTGTTTTTATTAATTGTGATATTAAATATTCAGCAAAAAATATCATAAAAATTTAACTCCCTTTCCCCCCCCCCCCGTGTCTTTTAAGATTTTAAACACAAAGAGTGCAACCCACACACTTTAAACACAACAAAGAGTGCAAATCATTAAACAATGAGTAATAATTATTATTATATTTCAACAAAGAATGAGTGACTCGCTCACACAGTGGGCAGCTCATTGTAAACCCTTGAAAATAATGCACTCATTTCTTAACTACAAATATCCTGGGTAAAAGGGAGACAATTTATTTACTTCATATATTAGTCAAATAAAAATAAAGTAGATTATTAAATAAATAAAAATACTGTTCTTTATCATTTACTTAATTTACTCACAGAATTATTACTATAATGTTAAAATATGCTCGATTTACTGACCAAGTATAGACAAATGATATTAGATATAAATAATATATAAAGCTACATTAATTGCTCGTTTGAAATCGATTTAATAGTACCAGTATTAAAAGAATATTGAAAGCATTTTACTTAGAAAGTTACCATGATTAAATTACACAGAAAATCGACATTAAACTCTCTCATGAGGTAATTTCAAATCAAACAAATTACTTATAAAGATTGTCAAGAATTTGAAACAATCAAATAAAATTATATCAGTGTTATTACTATACTTGAAAACTTTCAGTTTGATGTCCCAAGGAGACCGGATAATTAATTTAATTTATGGGAGGAAACCAAGAACTATCCCCCTTCCCCTATAATTTAATCAAATTAAAATATTAGATTTTTCAATTGTACACTTAAAAACAGAAACCAATAAAATTTTCATGCTACCCACCCCCCACACACAAACATCAAATTAAGTATTTTTAACACTAGATTACTAAAAAAGATACTTTCACCCCTTCCTCCCTTTAAAAAATATTCTTTCTCAGCAATGCAAAAGAAACTTTTCAGTACTAAGCATTTACAGATAATTTTTATTTCTTTTCAAACATTGCGTGATCAGACGCATTAATCGCATTGACTCGTTTATGTTACAGTTCAACGTCTCTAGTCTATAGCTTTTCTTCACAATTTCGTTTCGTGCAAATTAAAAGTTTTACCTTGTATAAAAAACATATTGTATTAAAAATAGAAAGATGTAGAGTAAATTAAAAATTTATAAATAGGCCTAAACCCTAACCCTAATTACGTAAACTTAACATTTAGAATAGAGGGGTTTAACGGATCACAAAACTTTCAGTTTAAATTTAAGTTTTGATCAATGTCATAATTTTTTATAACCCTCTTTTTATGATATTTGAATGTTAAAAATAAATCTCTATATTTAAATTGATTTTAATGACAATTTCATATTTTCAGTTCACTCCCCTCCCCCCATCACCCCCCACTAGAGTAAATGTAAAGCACACAAATCAATTAGGCCTAGATGTATACAGGTGAGCTGTACAAAGGTTATAATAAGACAGAGAGAGAGAGAGAGAGAGAGAGAGAGAGAGAGAGGGACAGAGAAGGAGAGAGAGGGAGACAAACACAAGTATAACCACACAATCAGAGGATTACAGACAGCGAGCTAACTAAACATAAAAAGAAACAAACACACAATAGGACTGAGAAAGATACAATTCAAATTACATGACAAGCGGGGCGGAGGTCCGCTAAAAATTTCTAAAGGGGGTGCACTAGACACATTGGTAATAAAAATTACCAATCTCAAAAATATCATTGTTTTCAAGGGAGAAAGAACGACTAAAAAAGTAATAATCTTATATTTTGACCACGACCCCGGGCAAGAAACTAGAGACACTCATGGAAAGCTTGCCCCCCTCCCTCCCCCCTATTGTCCTAGGCAAGGATGTATATGCTTTTGTAAATATATA
>JAQIXG010005141.1:0-11837 GCA_034700105.1 Oconnorella tubifera | reverse complement strand
ATATTTAAACAGCTGTAATTTTTGAAGCAATCTAAATATTTCAGCGAAATTTTCAGTGTTTGTAGTAAAGTCTTTTTTCTGTAAAATTTGAAATTTTGGTTACAATATCTCCATAGGTTGCTGAGAAATTACAATTTTCCGGGTGGGGTATTTTTTTTTGAGCCACCCTGTAGTATCAACAAATATCACATTGGCTTCAAATTAATTTTTAGTTCGAAGTAATATTAATATATTTATTATAAAAAATGCATTAATATTACTTCAACCTAAAAACTAACGTACAATATATAAAACTAGATTATAATAATGTGACAATAATCCTGTATTAAAGAAAGAAATTTTATTTTTAAACTTTTGTTGTTTTATATTGAGTTTATATTCATTTCCGACTAATTTTTCGGATCATTGGTTTTCGTCTCTCAGTTGATGAATTGTCATCACTAATTGGGTGGAGCATGTGTGATCTTTCCTAATGCTGAAGGATATATAAAATACAATGAACAAGATATTAAAGATTGTTAAATGTGTTACTTTTGTTTGAAAATTTTGTTTTTCTTTGTTGATGAAAGTTTAAATGGTTGAGTTGATAAACGTTACACAACGTCACATCAGCACCAATGGGTTAGAAAGTTTGATTTACATATTAGAATTATGCCCTGGTAAAAAGCTTCACAAATATTTATAAAATTCTACATGCAGTAGAAACAAGCGCACTCTATAAATGATAACTATAATTCGAATATTTTAAATAAAAACATTGAGTAAATTTAAACTCAAGTAACCGCTTATATGAAAGTCTTGCACTTGAAAAGGCAAGATCTAAGCAACTGTTAAATTTAACTTAGCTTAAACAAGTATAATATGTTCAGCGATTAGAATCAGTCAAATCAAATAAAATCTTTTATTTGTCATAATTTATGTCAAAACAAAACTATACTATAAAGATAAAACAGAGAATAGAGGAAATCAGAGTAACTATTTTATTTTGTCTGTATTTGTATAGGCCACTCTCATCTTTTATAATTGTAAACATTAAATAATATTAGTTTAGTTTGACACGTCTATTACTTATAAATTACTTATAAATGTAAATTTGTTTCTCAAAAGCTTTCTTTAGTAGAGATAATAATTAATATAAAATTCATTAATAAATAACAAATGTTGAACTGACCTGTATTTTGAATATCATACTCTGATATAAGCCTGTAGCCATTAAATAATTTGTTCAAAAATCAAATTTTATCACAGCTACAAATATTTCCTAACATATGAATGTACTTTTATCATTTACACGTTATAAATTAATAATTGCATAAGTCCTTAGAATTCAACTCTTGATTCTCACGATATCATTTAGAAATGCAGATTTAAACTGAAGAATTTTTATTACATAGTAGACATTTCCAAAATTCTAGAAAATTTAAACTACTATTGAATTATTTTATCTAATGTTGAATTACAATTAATCTCTAAATGTAATATTGAAATATATTTCTAGAGTTCAAATTGCATTTGAAAAAGTCGCATGCAACTCACAGTCAAACTTCTCTGAACACTGCTGATGTAAATAAACAATTCTCTGCAACTTGATTTTGTTCTTTATATCTCTCGGTGGAAGCACGTGTTGCTGAGACAGAGATGGCCAATCATTCTCTTCATAACTAGATCAATTGCTGCACGAATCACGTGGCTTTTATCAAATCTATTGAACATTGGTTAAATTAACTGCGTCCAATCAAATTGTTTGCTTTCAGACTATGATGATGTCAGCTGCTTGTGCAATTGATGATGTAGAAAGCTGAAGGCTTCTACATCATCAATTCTCTAATTCAATAATTCTATTAGTGAAGAAAGAAAAATAAATACAAAAAAACTGAGAGAGTTTTTCTCTTTTTTCTCTATTTTTCAATCAATCAATTGACTTAGTTCTTGTTTAGGAATTATTTTCTATTGAATAAAGCAGCAAGTAATACACAATCGAAAAATAATAATCACATTTTAATAGAAATCTTTTCATTGCATACACACTTATTTAAATAGCAAATAATTACATATTAACATAATAGAATACTAATACGTTATTCAAGAAGAATTTTAATTTAATTTAGATGTAAAATAATTCAATGCACTTCATTTAATGAGTTATCATCCAATTTAGATTTAGAATTAATTAATTAATAATTTATCGTAATTTAATAAAATAATTGCTACTTAATTCAATAACACAGTTTAAAATGTAACCTAAAACTGTTTGTAACTAAAACAAAAAATTCTACAACAAATATTTTTTGTATCTTTTTATTCAAGTTTTGTAGTGCTCATTCCCAGATATGTATCGATGAAAGAAATTAAAGAAACACAAACTAGTGTAATTAAAGTCACTATAAAATGCCGCATCTCTAATCAAATCAAATAACTTCACTTAACTTATTACAGTTTCAACTACGCAAACAAGAAAATAAAAACCAATAATTTCTAGAAATATTTCTTAAACAATCATCATCCGATTTAACACACGACGCTTTGATTCAATGTAAAATGAACGATCCCACTAATCTCCTGATATTTGCACACGTGCGAGGTCTGATTAGACAGAGAGACTTTAGGTTCGATTCATTCATTCAGCCTCGAGGCCAGATCTCGGTTCACAATATCACGCGTCGACCAAGCGGACAACTGAAGAGGATAATCGTCCCTCTCTCGTGTCGATCATCAATGCAGGAATCGATGAAAGAGAAATATGCGATTTTCATTGCGGTTTAAAAGGAAACTGGATATCAGTTTGATTGTCATGAATGACGTGTCTGTCCGTTTGGCTGACAGTGAGATGTTGAAAAGATCTGCTAGTGATTTGAAATGTTGAGGGTTGTACTTTATAGGTTAGTTTAACACCTTGCGATTAGGAATCTGATTGACGAGAGATTCGATAGGAAAATTTAAAATATTTTTAAAATAATATTTAAAGAATATATTAATTAAGCGACAATTAGGCCTACTGTTGTGTATTATTGATTGTGTTTAATTACAATGATTATTTTAATGCTAATGAATGTCATTTTAATTAATAAGTAGTAAATGCATGAGCATAAAATTCAAAATGCAACACATTAATAAATATGTATAAACCACAATAATAAAAACAATTTATTTATTTAATTTCTGATTATTTAAATCGATTAGATAAGATACTATTATAATTAATAAATCATTATGTTAGTATCGCGCTCTCTGTACGAAATCAAGTAACGTGAAATTTTGTAAACACTATTGTTTGATTGAAAATATATACTGCGTCATTAATTGATTGTAAAATTAAATGTAACAAGCTTTGATCAACTTTTGCTTATACTAACAAGATGTAAAAAGCTTGAAGATGTTTGAAGTTTTGATGAGACTCGTAAGTATATTTTATGCCAACAAACCAATCTAAAAGTCTTACAATTTATAAAATCATTTTATTTTAAAAATTGCTAATAATATTCTGACTACACTCTTTAGTGCACTGCTTATTTATTTGCTGCGCTTCTTGCATTATCTAAATTACACATCAATGTAACATAGATGGTTTGAGCGACACGCAGGGTTCATCTCACGTATTTCCTCACGCACCTTGCAAACTTTTAAACTCAACTAGAATGTAAACAATCGCGATTGCGTTTGTCGAGTGAACTCATCTTTACAATCTTCGAATCCGCGACTAATCGAGCGTTCGCGGCGACTACGGGCGACTGAATACGAACAAAAGCGACTGTCTTGAATGATTTTGAACTGAAAGCGACAATGCAAGTCAAATAGCTCCTGCGTTCAACACTCAGATCAAGATAGCTCAGTAGTCGATCAAAGCTATTATACGTTACGTCAAAGTAAATTACGTAATGACATGATAAACGGTCGAAGGCGGATGTCACGAGAAGAACGGGAAGTTAGAACTACAAAACGAGAATTTCAATTAAATAAAAAGTATTCAATTATGAATAATTATAATCTTGAATTCTCACAATTGTTGGCGTTTGAATTAAGGAATATTGTATTAATTGCTACTGCAATTAATTATACTGATATTGTTTTTTAGGCCTAACATATTTCGTGAAATTATGATTCATAAATTGACTGCTATTATCTTATTTTGATGGCGTAGATTAAAAAATCATTTTAACAAATTGTTGTGGTTTTGAAAAATCTAAAAACTATAATTAAACAAATGACGAGTCACACGCGTATTAACCTTTCTAGAAAAACATTGCTTTTTTCACGTTCCCTCTATTATTCCCCATCCCCCTCTCTCTGTCTCTGTATCTGTCTCTGTCTCTCTCTCTCTCTCTCTCTCTCTCTCTCTCTCTCTCTTCTCTCTCTCACACACTTTTTCTACAAATGAATTAACTCCAATTGGAGTGAGTCGTTATCAACTCTTAACGGTTGATTAACGCTCGCAGTTAACAGCACAATTGTGACATTTCGCTCCCGCGGTTCAATCGCATTACTCAATGACTGAGGTTTATTTAATATTAATTGAACGTCTCTTCCTTTTCCTATACAGCCAGCTACATGTCAATCGGTCGATAACTACAGGTCTGACTTGAACGGGGCGTCCACCGGCCGTCAGACACGTTAACGTGATTGAGGGAGCGTTTATATCGGCGCCTAGGTAGACGTTAAAACACACGTGTAGCGTGTCAGATAGTAGTTGCCCCTCGGCATCAGTCCGAGTAGATATCCCTTTGTCATACATCGGGGACTAATTGTCTTCCGGAGTAGATCCGTGTCCGTCTGGTTAGCGGTGAGTCGCTTCCGGACTCGAGGATAGAAGGTTCGATTCACCGAGTCGTAAACAATAAAGTTATCAGCCGTCGAGCAAGAGGTACTTTGCGCGCTGAAGGATTACTGGCTAATTTTGTTTAAAGTGAAAAATGTGTTGGGAAGCTTTGGAAAAAACGATGTGGTTAATTAAGCAGAGGAGAAAGCAAAATTGATGATTTAAATGCATGACTTGAAGTATAAAATAAAAAATTATTTTAGCATAGTTTTATCGCTTCTAATTAATTAATTAAATTAACTAATTAAATAAAATATATTATTTAAATATTGAATATTTAAATCGCGCACTACACTATGCCGATGTAATTTGCTTGACACTAATCTCAAGATAAGCGCTAACTTATTATTATTCATAAAATTTAAAAAAAAGTAATGAATTAAAAAAAAAGTTTTAGACTTTATGTAATATAAAAATCACCATAACATAATGAACTGAGGCAACGTAACATTGCGAAAATTTTCTGCCAAAATTTTCAAAACTAAATTTTAAGCAAAGAAAGGATATACATAAAAATAAAAGTAATACTCTATGTTCATTTTCGTTTTAAAACTTAATACTTTTTCGTCGAGTAAAGAATTTTTCTTCTTTGTTAACTTAACCGCGATTTGTATAACAAAGACTCTGCTTGTCAAGCATCTTCTCTCAAACACTCTCGTCTCACTCCCTTCCTCTCAGCTTTCCTACCTTCCCTCTCTTCCTTCCTTTCTTCCTTTCCTCTTCCCTTCCTCCCATCCTTCCGTCCCTCTCTCCTTCTCTCCCTCTCTCCTTGACACCGTCTCTCCTTCCCTCCCTCCCTCTCTCCTTGCCTCACTCCCTCTCTCTTCCCTCCCTCTCTCATTCCCTCTCTCTCTCAGTTGGATCGATAAACTGCGATGAGAAGGGACTCGAGTCGGTCATTGCTCGCTCGATTCCGAGTCCTTTGTTGCCGGTCGACGGTCGGTCGCCGCGAGAGTCGTCAGACGTCAGAAAGACCGCGGCTCGTATGTTTACCCGTCCCGCCCATCCGACCCTTGTGACCCCCGGTCTTCCTCCGTGTTAGTCTGGTTTGACGTCTCTGGTATGCGTCTCTCTTTCTCTGTCTGGCTGTGTCTAGGTTTATTCGCGTAGAAATTAAAGCTTTTTTAAAATTGTAAAAATCTAATTAGAATGTAATGATAGCTAGACAAAAAATTCTGTTCTATTGAATTTATTGATAGCAATAAAAAACTTCAACAATTTTAATATGTTTACTTAGATTTTGCTTTATTTATTTATTTTATGTGTTCTAAATTTATATTATAAAATTCTACATTATATGATAAATTTCTCGTATTATTTAAATTTTACGTCAAATGCTTTTTTAATTACAAGTTTTTAATTTTTCTGTCATTTTTATTTTATAGCTAATGAAGCAATAATGTTACCACTTTCTGTTTTTTTTTGATTGACCATTTAGTTTATTTTAAAAATAATAAAATTATTTTTTGAGAACACTTTATTTTGATAATTGGAGAGAAATTAGCTAAATATTTTAATCAAAAAGAAAGAACAAAAATTTCTATCATAACACAGAAAAAATGTAAATTTATGAAAGGAAAATGATGTATAAAAAACTTAGCGATAAGCTTGATTGATATAACAGTCAATTCGAGACAAAGACAGCTGTAATTGCAACAGAGACTGCTGCAAACTTAACAGAGACTGCTAAAAACGTAACAGAGACAGCTGAAAACGTAAGAGAGATAGCTGCATACTAAACAGAGACAGCTTTAACGTAACAGGGACAGCTGATGACGTAATATTTTTTTGCGCAAAACTGTCGTAGATGAAACTTAAGAAAAGCTGTTTGTAGACAGAGAGAGCTTAAATTCAGTTAGCAGCTGTAATCTGAATTATATTAAATGTAGATGATGTACCAAAGGGATTGAGACAGCTTTAGAGGTTAAGGAATTAGCAAAGGACGCAACAGAAGTATAATGTGTAAAACATCAGCTTAAATGTCAGCATGATAGTAAATTCTTAAGTAGCTTTGCTATGTTAGCGATAAAAGGTTGATTTTAATAACACTGAGACAATTGGATTGTAATCTTGGATTACAGCATCAAAAATATTATGTTTAAAATAGTCGTGCTAACACTGTATAAATTGCCATTAACTTTTAACAGTTGAATTAATTATTTTTATTTTACTTACACTGATTATTTTTAACTTATTATTAAAAATAATTAGTTACTATTATTCTGATATTATTAATTAATTTACGATAATCATAACTATTTAAATTAAATCGATGAGTTTTATCATTTTTTCAGAAATTGTAAAAGTTTATAAAGAAACATGAATTTTTCATAAATGCTTTATAAAAAAACATGATTTTTTAATTTTGAACAATTATGAATCTATAAAATAGTGTATATAAACTTACAAAGAATTATAATCAGTACATTTTGTTCTTATCATTTTTCTATAGACGGTTAAATTCTTTAATTGCAAAACGGATAATAATATTTAACTTGGTATTTTGCTTTCCGTTCATTTACTAGTCTATGTAAATCTCATTGCATTCAACAAATACGTAATTATTGGACAAAAAAGTAGATAATTAACTGTGATAAAGTTACAATATTTCGTCTCGTGCACACCTGTATTCTCTTCGTACAGCCCCGGGCAATGCGTTGACCGGTCAGCAGACAACAAAAGACAATATCATTATTATTCCGCTTTCTTTTAAGCGCCCACACAACGGGATGGCCAAAAATCGATTAAAAAAACTCGACAACCAATACTTTGTTAGCGTTAAATAAATATTGAGCAATTATTCTCAGTCAGCATCTAGTATCTAACAGTCACGTAAAGTTAATAAAAATATCAGCGATGAGTTTGAAAAATGCCTAGAATTGGAGAATTCGGGTTTTGTTATAAATTAAATAACTAAATCGAAATCTCAAACTTTGAGAAATAGTTAATATTTAACGTCAATCTTGCTATGTAAGTCATTTTTGTTAATTTAATGTCTAAAGATAAAATATAAATAAAATTCAAGGTTTACATTGAATTTTATGGTTTGCATTATGTAGAACAAAGCATGATATGATTTTTTTTACAGACTAATATGCGTCTTTGACATTTTACAACCATTTCAGAGCTTGATTGTCAATCTTAAATCAAAGCATTTACATACACGTTATTATTTTGATTTGTATAATAATTTAAAATTATTTGACTATATTGTAACTAGCTATCATAGTAATAGGTATTCGTTTCGATATCAAAAACAACAACAAAATTATATTAATTATATTGGACAATTGTTTTCATGATGTATTGAATGTCTCATTAACGAAAACATTAAAAAAATTACAAAATGAAATATACATTTAAAATATTTCGAAATCAATTTATCACAGCAAAATGCTTGCTTGTTCTGGCTTATCAAAATCTGGAATACCTCATATTTACGCATATTTAAGCTAGCAATAAAACAATTTGATCATGCAATTTATTCTTTAATTAAATGATAAAAATTCATTGTCAGACCATTAATGAAACGATTAACCATTGAAATACAACAACATTATTGTGGCCTGAGGATAGATCCCACATCTCTAGCATATTTAATGAATAATCGAATCACCATAGATTATCTTCATAAACATGGAGAACAATGCTAAATCTTACAATTTGATCATAATTTCATTCATTCAAGTTATCGACATATAACAGCAGCTGATGACATTATTTACACCTCAGCATTTTGTCATTGTGCATAAATCACTGAATGTTTATACGACGTATTTATGAGAGGAACGTGAAAAGGATAAAGAGAGCTTTTGCTCGAGAATCAATAAAGAAACACTGGGTAGTAACAGTTTATGATCAACACTTTGTTCTTGAAATTACATCTATTGGCTGTTGATGATTATGTAGGAAATTAATAACTTGTAGCCAGAGGCAGCATGTTGAAGATAAATTTTGCCTTAAATGTTATTTGCAGTTTGATGGTAAATCAAGAAATTGATTGTATAGAATACGTAGGCTTATATTACAACACGTGAATGATGCACATTTGTAAATCATATTGTAATTGAACTGCAATTTATTTGGCACAATGTCTTTGTCTGCCGTTTTAAAGATAAATTTATGACGTAAATTAGTTTGACTAAGGATTGTAAACATTATTTTTAAATAAAGAAAATATTGAGTGATAATGTTATTAAATACGCACTTAATTTATATGATCTCAATATTTAAGGACAATTCTCTTCGATTAATCGAGATCTTTTTAAAATTCTGCTTCAGTCTCATAAAATGACAAAAATAAAAACTAGTAAAGCTTAATTATTAATAAATTAAAGTACACATTAAGCAATTTAAATAAAATTAAATTCGACTGTGATTCTGCACGATAGAGTAAAATAAAACTAAGCTGATTACTGGAATATTTCATTGTATGTACGTTAGAAATGTTTACTGTCCCTTAATGTAATTACTGTATTTCTTAAAACGAAATTCATGATTTTAAAAGTAAAGCCGAGAATTGAATGTGTTCAATTAACGCTACTATGCGTCTCTATTTACGAATTAAATTTTACAATGAAAACTAATTTTAAAAACATCTAACTACAAATTAGAGCTACAATTTCAAAAATTGCCCTCAGGTGCATTAAATATTGTAACAAATAACTAATGCGATCCTTATCATTACGACATGATTATCATGAGAAAGATTGATCATATGATGTCTATATCATTACAACTATGAACTATGCAGTAACCCATAGATAGATGACACTATGTAGGATTAATTTCATCGCTGCGTGTCGACGAAAGCCGATCCCCAGACCTCAGTCCATTCCATCCATGACCTCGCACTCCAATCCCTATCAGGTCGTCGCATTGACCTCACTCGATTGCCAATCAATCCAGCAAACACGTCTGAACGTGGAACAGAGGTGAACTCTGACCGCTGACTCGTGCTGCTGGACAATACTGCCCACTGACTGATCAAGAAGGTCAAGTCATAAAGAGTCATTGAGATGATAGTCTCGCGCTACTCGAAGGAAGCTTATTAGCGCTGAACAACATAATGATCTGAGGATAAAGATCAGCGCTTGCAACCTCACCGTAGCGTGATACTTGATCCCGAAGGGTTATTAATAAACTGGCTGTGACGGACCATAATGTAATGACTCTAGATAGCATCGTGAGTCTTTGAAATCGAGGATGAGAAGTATGCGCGTTGTGTGATTGTGCAGCGTTTGATTTGACCTTGATGACTTGAGGACAATCTGTTACAGTCCAACATCTGATGATGAAGATTAAATCTCGAACTCTGCTATTCTTATGAAGCTTCTAACATTATCATAAGAATTTACGCCATATTTATAAAATAAGTAAACATATATACATGTATATTGTATTAATCAAAATTAAATCTAAAGTACATTATCTTATTAATTTGCCATACATTTAGAATAATGTCTAAACGGTAAATCGTCTAAATATAACTTTTTTCAAAGACAAATATTGCTCGTTATAAATAAGCAATTAAAATAAAAAATATGAGATTGAAAATCTCTTTAATCCAAATAATAATTCATTAACATCAGTTATAATCATCAGTTATAATTAGCAATATTCGTTGAATTTTTTCTAGATTTTAAAGGTTCTGTCATGAACAGGTTTTTAGGTTTCTGAATTAGAAAGTCATTTTACTGGAGTGAAATAGGCTTAAGCGTCAACTTTATCTATTTATTTATTTTATTTATTCGTTTATTTCATCATATAATACAGTATATATCAAGTCAGAAGTAGCAACATTACATAAATGATAAAAAAGGTCATCGATAGGTTCAGAAAGAACACTTAAATGATACCACATTACATATTTAAATTTCAACATGTAAATTGCTTTACATATAAACAAATAAAATTCACAAAAGAATTAACTACAAACATTAAAATTCAATAAAAAGCTAAGTATACATATAGGCCTAATTAAAAACACAATGCTAATGACCAAATCTACATTATGAAAACAAAGTTCTAAATCATTTATTAATAATAAAACTTTTAACCAATACAATACAATATAAAATGTTCACATATTTGTAACTCTTATTTTAAACTATTATTATTCGTCATACAAAATATCTTTGCTATTACTAGTAAAAGAGGAAGCTTTTATTTAATCTAACTCACGTAGCATAAATGAGCTAAGATCCACTTGATTTAAATGTTTTTTAAATAGAACACAAGAAGATCGAGTTACGAATTTTTCAGGAAGATTATTCCATACTGGAGCTATTCTTATTGCAAAAAAATTCTTTCTTAACGCGTTTTTGGCAAAAGGAATGATTAATTTAAGTTTATGATCTCTAGTATTATACCTATTACGATCGAAAGAGAAAAAATCATTAAAATCAAGCGCAATAAGTTGGTGTCTTATCTTATAGAATAAAACTAAATCAGCCCTCAATCGTCTCAGTTCTAAAGATGGCAAGTTACAAAACTCTAATGTTTCTTTATAACTTAAATTTTTAAGACCATCTAATTTTTTTGTAAACGATCTTTGCACATTTTCAAGCAAATCTATATGAGTTAATTTGAAAAGTGATCAGACAGGGGAACAATATTCAAGAAGGGGTAAAATATAAGTTATAAAAGTAAAAACCATTAATTTTACGTTACGGGTTTTAAAGGATTTAAAAATTAAATAGATTCTCTGTTTAGATAAAGTTACAACTTCAGTGATATGTTTCAAGAAATCAAGATTTTTATCGACCAAAACACTAAGGCAAAACACTGTAACTAAAGCTGTTAAAGCTAATTTACTTTCAATTAAAGTTAAATATTATTGAATGTAGCGGACTGCGACATTATTAATGATGCTATTTATTTTGTCAAACTGCCATAATCTCTGCATGCCTAGTTGTATTATTTTTACGGTGTCCGGACGATTCGTCCCCGGACGATTCGTCCCCGAACGATTCGTCCCCGGACGTTTCGTCTCGCGGACGAATCGTCCGCGGACGAATCGTCC